>RDPX01000005.1:127439-175551 GCA_003991215.1 Morbakka virulenta | reverse complement strand
ACTTAACGGCAACTGTCTACAAAAATCGGTTGTCTACCAAGCAATCGTAATACGCAAAGACAACAACACCACCGAAACATACATAGGACTCACAGAAAACGAATTCAAAACCAGGTACAGGAGTCACATCGCATCTTTTCGACACAAAAAATACAGAAACTCGACGGAACTCAGCAAGTACATCTGGACATTAAAAGACAGAAATATAGACCATACAATGTCTTGGAGAATCCTTTCAACAAACCGACCCTACAATAACACAAACAAAAGATGAAACCTCTGCATCAAAGAAAAATTCCTAATAATCTACCGCCCACAATTAGCCACTTTGAACAAAAGAAACGAACTTGTATCTTCTTGCCGCCATAGAAAAAAACTTTTGTTAATGAACACTTAAGCGTACCAACACCAGTTGTAAATAAGATATATAAAGCGCTACTGGAATATTTTTATTTGTACATTTCCTGACGAGTGAGTAAAATCACGAAACAGGCTTGTCGAAATGCATAGTGTAGTTTTTTTATTCTTTCCAGCTTATTGTGTCTTTTATGTGTGTGTGTGTATGTGTGTATATATATATATATGTGTGTGTGTGTATGTGTGTATGTGTATATACTCAATCTGCAGACAGTACTGTTTCGCCCTTTGTTGGCTCGTCAGTGCAGCACAGAGCTTCTGAGAAATAACTCTCTGACCATGTTGCCGGAGCAAACACAGGTTAAAGAGTTATTGTGAGATCCTGCAAGAGTGGTCAAACTACGCGTGCGCAGTGAGTATTGCATTACGCTAACAACAGGTTCCCATCTCAGATAGAGTGCTCAACCAAACTTTCGTAAGGAAGCGTTATACTCAATCTGTATAAATAAAAATATAAATATATATATATATTATATATATATATATTATTGTTCGGATAACTGATTATCCGTAAACAAACAACACCTTACTCGATATACATGTACATGTATTACGTTAGAACACACATATACGTAAATATTCACCCGGACCGGAAGATCTAGTTCGGATAATCGAGATTCAACTATATATACAAAATTTAGACAACAGTATTTGACTGAGTACTATACCGCCATGGATAACTGATAATTAAACAAACAAGTGATTTGAATTGATTGCGAAAAAGTGCAATCAATGGAGAGTGGCACAATAAGTGCAATTGAAATTCTTCGTAAGGGAGCGTTATACTCAATCTGCAGACAGTACTGTTTCGCCCTTATATATATATATATATATATATATGAGGTGCTATATTATGAGAATTGCACTATTCTTTGCTAGAAGGATAAAGTTAGTTACTTAAACACAGATTTCTTTTTTCAGAAATCCCTTCTCAAATCATCTAACGCAGAGGATCTTTTTCTTGTCGTTTTATGCTGCTTCCATTCCAGTCTAAATATAAAAGCAGGATAAAAATTCTATGGAGAAATATTTAGCTTCAGTTACAAAATGAAGTTATTAAAATAGAATGAATGACTCAGTGAAGTACCCAGAATAAATGTCACTTTATTCCTCATCTCCTGGTTCCTTCTGTAATATTTTTATTGAGATTAGTAGCAGGCAAGGTAAGCAAGAATTTTATTGAGTTTATTTAGCAAGAATAGCTTTAACAATTGTTCTTAACTAACGTCTATGCCTCCCCTATATTGAAGGAGCTCATGGTTGCATTTAGGTCTACTAATTTAATCAATTCAAAATGTCAGTGTAAGTTATTAAATATGATTTATGAAATGACCAAATGCAGAGAGAATTTTAGTGAAAATTAGCTTTCTGGGTTTACCTTAACAATAAAATATAAACCTCCTTTGTTTCCCCCTTCTGGTCAAGAAAAACTGAAAAGATCCAACTGTATGTTCAATATGGTTGAATACTGTATATCTTACGAAGTACAAACATTCAATTTTACAGCAAATGTAATGGACACTGAAGAGTTTAAAGGATTATATAGACGGTCAAGTGTCAGTTTGAAGGACAATGCTGACAGAATTATCAACATGTCTAGTTTTAGGAAAGTATTTGTTGCCTTAATTTTAGTATGTGCCTCCAATGACCTCTTTACAAAATATTGCTCACACATGAAATTGTCAAATGGTGGAAGCTGCATCAAATTGCGATGTTTGCAACTATATCCCTATATTTTCATTCTACTTAACAAAAGAAAAAAACAACTTTAGCTGGTAGAGGAGAAGAGATCTTCCAACAAGGGCGACAGAAGAGATATTATTGGTCTGTGTTAAATGACACGTGCCAATATAATGCAGGAAAGCGCTGTATATGCTATCAAATATCAATTTATTAAATGATTAATGAGGCTATTGAAGCTCTCTAATTGGTTTTAGTTGATAAGGAATGACCTTTTACAAAATATTATTAATAGCTATGTATGAGAGGCATAATCAAAATCACCCTACCAATGTATTGGTCAGTACGAAGACCGCAACAATATGTAGAGAACATTCTTGAGTGGTACCATTCATTGCCATTGGAAAACCACTGCTTCTTACCAAAATAACTTTCACACAAACAAGACTTAAACAAACATGTATCGTAAGCCATGTAGTTTGTTTGTTGTGAGCACTGTGAAGATGACAAGAATATAAAAAATTATCAAAATGGAACAGAAACAAAATTCTGTAAACTGATCTCATTGGCGCTAAATACCAAGTTGGGAAAAATGAAAGGAATATCCACCTCATAAAAACTGTACACACTTGCAATCTGCATAAATGGAAGTTATCCTTTCAGATTACACAGGTCTGCAAGTTTCAACTTTTTCTCTGTATCTCAAACGAATCCTACCATTTGCTACTAAATTCGGGGCACTGGTTACAGATATCACCATAAAAATATTGAGTTGGCTCCTTTTTCTCAGAATGGGTACCCCCCCCAAATCACATACATGAAGAAATGAGGTTTCTGACAACTTTTTTTTGTGTGGTGTAATTAGCAGACTAACAGAACTAGATTAAACATATGTTAGTTGAAAAACACAAGTCAAAAGTCTATTTTACCAGGTTTCAGATTTTTCTCTTTTTGGCACTTCTCCTGTGGACGGTCTCTGGATCGTCTCTTATCAACATCTAGCAGAAATCAGCGAGCATAACGCAATTCCATTTTCCCGTAGTGTCGGTTTTCTACTGGTGCAATGTCCTGGTGAAAACGTTCACGGTGCTCATCGCTGCAGATACCGTAGTTATCAATAGCAGAGCTCTAGACGTGAGTGCATGAAATGAACCTTTAGGGACACGTTGCATCCAAGTTCCTGATAAGCCCTCAACATATCCTCTACTAGTTCCTTAAAGTTTTCCGAACGATGGTTTCCTAAAGTTTGGTTACGACATCTTTAAAAGAACACCAAGCAGGTCTTTCCTTCTCTCTAAGACGTTCTAGAAAGGGATCGTCTCGCAGAAGCTGTGTTATTTGAGGACCGACAAATACACCTTCTCGAGCATTTGCATCAGAGAGTTTCTTAAATTTGTCTTTGATATACTGGAATCCAGATGTTTCCTTATCCATTCCTTTCACAAAGTTCTTCATTAAGTTGAGATTGACCTGTAGAGGTGATATTAGCATTTTGTGTGGATCAACTAGCAGCTCATAACGAACATTTTTCTCACCAGGTATTAGCTTTCTTTGTGGCCATTCTGTCTTTCTGTAATGCAAAGAACGACACCTGCTATCCCACTCACAAAAAAACCCAGCAATATTTTGTGAAACCAAGCTGTATGCCCATCAATATTGCAAAACGTTAAAGTCTCCACAAATCTTCCATTGATGGTCACAATACTTGATGTAACTTAATATATCCTTAAACCTAGAGTACGTTTCCTTTGTTTCAGCTAATTATCCGAGTGGAATAGAAGGTAACAAATTTCCATTATACAGAGGAACTGTCTTTAAACTGGCGTTTGATGAGTCAATGAGTAATCTCCATTGCTCAGGTTGATATTCAATGTTGAGAGCTCTCATCAAACCACTCACATCTGAACAAAGTAAGAATGGTACACAATTTTCAAATAACTCTTTTAATGCCTTGTGCCTGTTCCGGAAGGTCGTTATTTTAACCTCGGACCCGATGAGTCTCCATTGTTATCTTCTCGAACCTAAAAGGTCTGCCTTTTCCTTAGGTAGGACGGATTGACGGACAAGATCATTCAGCTCTGCTTGGTTTATAACATACGGAATTGAAGAATCTTTAGCACTCAAGAGGGATAATCCTTCATTAGAATTCGAAGATTGGCTACGGACAACTTCTTCTTCAGTCACATTTGAGTGTAAGCTAACAGTCACTTCTTAATTTGGAGACCAAACTCAGAAATTTGCCTATTTAACGCCATCTTTCTATGTCAAAAAGACAACCAGCTACAATTGACCCCTAAAAAGAAAACATCTTGCTTCTTTCGAAGCTGGCAAATCACTTTTCAGTTTTCGCTATTGGCATTTGAGCATTGAGACGGAACTAATGTCTGTTAGTAGGGAGACCTTATTCACAAAGAAAATGAAAAAGAGCCACTCATGACAGAGGATATAGGTAATTTATCAAAAGCGAAAAAAAAAGCTGACAATGAACGAATAATACAAATTGCAAAACATGAAATGGTTGCATAGCAAATACTTGCAAGCATTTCTCTGCATAATTATACGTGCAATCGATACCTCCAGAATACATAGAATTGAAGCAAAAGCTTGTGCTTTCGCAAGGCATCATAACTGAGTCATCTTTGTAGTTGGTAGGCAAGCAACTTAACGTCCAACACACTCAAAACAGGAAATGGAGTGTTATTTTGTTGCTAAAAATTGATGCTTCTCAAATCAAAATAGAAAGCTGAGTTTATATGTATGGAATACTTACCAAAGCTTTCTGGACAGCACGAAACAGGAAGCTTATAACTGTGAGGTACTGGTCGAATAGTAGATAATAGAGATAGATATTCTAGTTGGGCTTTCTTTTTTTTGTGTAATACCTTTTGTGACATCCTGACGTATACAGAAATAACAGTCAGCAATATGGTCTTTTGGTTTTCTCCAAATCATAGGCACTGCAAAACTCGTAGATTGTCTCTTTCCATTAGCCCACATTCGTAGTTTCGTTGCACATGTGTTGCAACATATTTGAGGAACCCATGTCTTTCCTTGCTCACCAAATTTACATCCAAAGTGAACTGATACGCTTTACAAATAAAAGGCGTTAGAGAGAGTTTTTGAGCTGAAAATCATGGCTGATCATCAATATAAAAGAGATTGTCTGGCTTTTTTCGACATTCACGCGTCAGGAAAAAACGTTGAAGGAATTACACAAATTACTCCTTTCTGTTTCATCACGACTTTAAATGTGAAACAATGTTTAGTTAGTTGATTACATTGATTTTTTTATCCCAAGAAATCGGAAATTTGTTTCTTCGCTAAGCTGAACAATATAAACAAGCTTAAGTTAATATTTCTCTATTTCCTGAAAACGATTTAAACGCATTTTTGCATAATACATTCTTTTAAATCAGTTAAGGTGACGCTTCAAAAGTTTCGTCAAAGTGCTTTTTTTGGAAAGTGTTGATTTTTTTAAAAAAAATTGAAAAAAATTCAAAATTCTGGAAAAATTAGAGGAAAATTTTTAACATTATTTTTAAAATCAGCACCCTAAATTACTCAGAAAAAAAATCTTTCATTCAAGATATATTTTGGCTCTATACCTGTGTTATTTCTTGTAATTTATTATTAAAAATAGCATGCATACTACCAGCTGCTTTTTCCAAATGAAATTTTTTTTGGTTATCACAAGATCGGGAACCTGGCTCAGATCAGAAACTAAAACATCATAGCTTTTGTCACTCAGGGGTGCTGAACCAATCTAAAATCAAAAAATGCACTACTGAACTAATAATCTCTCCAAAACAAAGCCTAAGAGGTCACCAGGCTCGGGGTAACCCAAAGCTCTTTAGATCAAATATCAGTTTGTGATTTAAAACAAAAACCAAACTAAAATTAAATGGACCAGAGAGGATTATAAAGACGTTTTGTATGCCTTTTGTATGTCTTTAGAGAAACCATCTGGAAAACCTACAGATAAAACTGTCAATCTTTGACGAAGGAAGACTAAGGAGACGCTACATGGGTGCAATAGAGGAGAACATGAGGGGTATGATAGTGAGAAGGGAAGACGCTGCCGACCGCACAAAATGGAGGCGTGTAGTCCGCTATGGTGATACCTAATAGGGAGCAGCCGAAAGATAAAGAAGGAAAAGAAGATTTGGCAAAATCGTAATGCGGATGTCAGAACTAATATGGACGCTAACAAGTTAGCTAATGTTCGCTAAGACAGTGTAAGGAATCCCCGCGACAGAAACATGAAATTAAATGAAATCAAGAAAAATGTGAAAATAGACCTAGGAACCAATAAATAATGTCGGTTCATAAAGAAAATCATTCCATTGTGGGGAAGTGATTCAGTTAGAACTTTCATAAAAATTCTCTACTATAAGACTCCATAAAAATCAAAGTGTTAAAGACGATTGGATGTTCCAGGTGGTATTGCAACATGAGGATCGATAAACGTTATACTCTTTTGTGAAAGAAGCGAGAAAATTCTCAGAAGAGCAAAATATAGACCTTGAATGTGAGGTTTAATTCAGTCTGAATTAATAAAAAAATACAAGGAAAATGGCACCAAAGAACTTGATGAAACTGGAGGGGAAAGCCTCTTTATGGCAATTATGCACTTCGAAGCCAAAAGCCTGATGTTAATTTGTCAGTGGTAGAGGTGTGTAGGACTTTAGGTTGAAACTAAAGGGTTCATCATTGCAGTGCAAGATCAAAGCTGGTTCACAAGGAAATATCAGACAAATGTTATCCAAAATGATGCCGACCCGAACTAAAGATTCTATAGTAGAAGTGTTGAGAAAATTGATCACCTTGTGTCGGGGTGCCCAATTCTCAGAGCGAATGAACACAAGACTAGGTACGATGACGTGGGCCAAATCTATGACTGGAAAGTATGCAGACCTTATTGTATTGAGCTTGGGAAAATGGTATGAACATAAATCTCCACCTGTTGTTGATATCATCGATATCACAATACTATGGGACATTCCGATTAAAACCAATAAAGCAAAAGAGACAAAAAGAACTGAAATGGTAATTAAAGATAAGGCTAAGAGAATGATTGATGTGAGTATATCAACTGATAAGAATATCTCTAGAAAACAGTATGAAAACCTGAGCATGTATAAAGATCTAGAAGTTAAGGTAATCAAGGTGCGAAACATAAAAACATCAACAATTCCAGTAATCGTTAGAGCGTTAGAAATGATGGAGAAAGTAAAAAAAAAAGTTTGTTGAGAAAGTACCAGGAAATTTAATTGATATCCAGAAAATTGTACGTAATAGAACTGCATGTATGTGAAGACGTACTATCTAAGACACTATTTTAGAGCAACTTCAATTTACACTTAAAAAGCAAAGTTTTATAGTTTAGTTCCCAGGTCCTTGGGAATGGCTCGCCACTGAAACGTTTAAAAAGGTTAATGGATGGTAAAGACAATAGGACAATAAAAATCATAAATACGTTAGGGGCATATTTGGTGTTTTTTAAATTGTCTTAGTATTTCATAGATGTTGGTACACCTGCTTTAGCATTCAAGATACAAAGAATAACAACATGTTATCTTAAAAGGTACGAAGTAAAGAATACAGATAGTATAAAGTTTATTTAAGAAATATAAATAGGATCATGAATAAATTTAGAAAGTAGGCTACATCGATATTTTTGACAAAGGAAAACAAACTCATTAAAACACAGATAAATCTTTGCAAAATAAACCTTACTGTACAAAACACGTAAAATTAGCATTCTTAACAAAAGGGTTTTTTTGTTTGGCATTGTTTCCAATTTCATTTAATCTTTTGACAGTTACAGGGGCTTAAGATAGCGGGAAAAAATCGTACAACTACTTCGGATCTTACAAAGGCCATCCAAAGCAAAATCTCAATGGTGAAAAGGAGAGCAAGACAGAAAGAGCGTTGGGAAGACAATACTCAGGAATGGTCTGCCTTAAACTTGAGCAGTTCCTAGACAGTAGCAGAGCAGTAGAAGAGGTAAAGGGAATTCCTTGGTAACTCAACACTCGTCTTAGGACTCACAGGGTTTTCGGATAACTCAGTGTATATGTGGATGTTCTAAGTAATAAAATGAGGAGACAGCAAGCAAGCAAAAGCACATTAAACAGAGCATAAGTATTCACATCCTTAATAAAAAATAAGCGATAAATAAAGTCTATACTAATCAATTGGCTGGTAATTTGGAGGACAGGCATGTTTTTGTTAGCACCTGAAGTTCTACTTTGATTGACGTATATCTATTAAATACAACTTCATTTACTGTGAAGATTTACTGGAAGGATTTAGTGTTGACTGAGCTGGGAAGGATATTAATATCAACAGTAGCAGTAGATATAACTCATTTGGAATAAACATAATTATTCGATTTGGCTTGGTGTTCAGTTGCTGTGGCGAGCAGACGAGCTTTTGTATCAACATCAGTTTTAATCCTCGCAGGGTATAGCTTATATTGACACTCTGGTATTTTAAATGTTTATTTCTGATTTGAAAGTATCAGTAATACGTTTACACCAATTTTGACTTATTTTTCTTTCATCGAAGTAAGGATAAATCCCCCACCCAAATATTCATAAATGCTGGCGGCAAGGAGAGCCACGTTCTCGAGCAGCTTACTGATTTTGATCTTATTTTTTAATTTCATGGTAAAAAGCTGTACTTTCAAACAAACAGATGGAATTAGTATTACATTAAATAGAGAAGACATGTATAATGGTAGAGAGAGAGGGATTTTTTCTCTGTTTTGTATTTGAAATCAAGCTGGAGTTGGCATAAAATATTGAAAGAAATCTTTGTATATTTTTCTGTTATTTTTATGTGAAAATATTGAGACCCAGCTAGGGCCCAAATCCCTAACAGGAGGAGTGTTTCAGTGTGAATTTCTATCCGTTAAATGTGTGAAAATTATCCGTCATCAGAGGAATAGTTTGCAACTTTGAACTGTCTCATAAAAGCATTGGAATTGTTACTTTGTCGTAGACCCATTAAATAGAAGAAAGTCATATTTCTCGTTGCCATCTTGATGGATGGATGGATATATATATATATATATATATATATATATATATATATGTACATATATATATATATATGTATATATATATATGTATATATATATATATATATGAATATATATATATATGTATATATATATATATATATAAAGCTTTCGATTCGGTTATCCGTATTAAATTGCTCAATACATAAATGCAGAGCGTAATATAAGATTACATCTTATATATATATATATATATATAAAAATATATGATGGGAACCTGTCGTTTGCGTAATGCGGAGCTCACTGCGCATGTGTAGTTTGAGCACTCTGACAGGATCCCACAATAACTTCTTAAGCTGTGTTTGCTCCGGCAACATGGCCTGAGAGTTATGTCTCAGAAACTCTGTGCTGCACTGATGAACCCACAAAGGGCGAAACAGTACTGTCTGTAGCTTGAGTAATTACGCTCCCTTACGAAAGTTTGGTTGAGCACTCTATCTGAGATGGGAACCTGTCGTTTGCGTAATGCGGAGCTCACTGCGCATGTGTAGTTTGAGCACTCTGACAGGATCCCACAATAACTTCTTAAGCTGTGTTTGCTCCGGCAACATGGCCTGTGCTGCACTGATGAACCCACAAAGAGCGAATCAGTACTGTCTGTAGCTTGAGTATATATATATATATATATATTGCTACATCGAGATCGAAAGAGCGGCAAAGGTGGGGGCCTTGCAATGTATGTTCAAAGCAACATTACAGTCAAACAGAGACAAGGTCTAAAAAATCCTATCTTAGAAAGTATATGGATAGAAATTAGTGAAAAACAGTCAAAATTATTTCTTGTTGGCTGTCTATCGCCCTCTAGAGACCTCAGATTATCTACCGAAAGATTTTAATGAACACTTGTAATAGCAATTAAATTTCATCTTAAACAAGCACAATGAAGCAATTATACTCAGTGATTTTTATATTGATTATAATAAAGCAGGTGAAGGTGTTATCTTTAAATCCATTTTTAATTTTTCTGTCTTTAAACAAATAATGAAACAAGCAACAAGAATCAGTTCTACGTTTTCGATTTTTTTGTAGAAAAACTCGAAAATACAACAAAAGAACTGACTTGAATTCCTACAAGAGACTTCGAAGCAGGTACACTAACGATTTTCATCGTGAGAAGTCTCGCCTCCACGGAAACGTACTGAATGTAAACCCCGGCAAGCCTAAGAAATTCTGGGCTGTCACTAAAAAGATTTATCCTGTAAAAGCTCTTGAATAAAAAAACTTCATAACCAATACCGATCAACGTAAGTATAAAGTCCGGCCGTTCAGCCAATAATTCAAAACCGCGATCGAATTCAGAAACGAGCATCGGATCTTCTGAGAAACTTTATAAGGGAGTTTAACAAAAAATCTTGTATCCGTACTGCTCAAAGATATACTTTAACCAACTTTTCAAGTTTGTTAAAAGAGAACTGTGCTCATTAGACCGTAACTGGGCTGGGTGACTTACCACCTTGTTTATTAAAGGACTGTGCAGCTCACATTTCCCAGCCTCTATACTACATCCAAAACTTATCCATTACTACGAGTACAGTACCCAAAACGTGAGAATCTGCAAAAGTGACGCCCATTTGCAAATCAGGGAATTCTGAACTACCACAGAACTACACTACTATTTCAGTGTTGCCTTTGCTTTCCAAAATTTTGGAGGAAGCCATACATTCTCAATTTTATCGTATCTTGAAAAACAAAGTTTCTGTCAGAATATCAATTCGGTTTTCGACAGTGTCGATCGACCAAGATGGCAACAACACTTTTAAGCGACCAACTTCTTAGATACATGAACGAGAGGAGGATGGTGAGTGCCATTGATTTATCCAAGGTTTTTGTCACCATCGACCAAGAGCTGTATTAGTTCTCCCACTACCTTTTTTGGGACATTTCAAGTCGTAGAGATTGAGATTATTGTATCAAAGTCAGAAACCATCTACTGCTGTGTACCTCAAGGATCTATTTTAGGGCCGCTCCTTTTCATTGTCTTATCTAACGACCTTGTAGGCCATGTTAACATGCGCGCGATAAAGTACGGAAATGATAGTTTTATTTTAAGTGACGATGAAATGGAAAAAATTGAATCAGTTTTGAATAGTGAAATGGGAAAAGATTGGCACGCACTGCAACGAAAATGGACTCTAGTAAGACCTGAAAAAAGATAAAACGGACTCATGTTTTTTAGAACCCACAAGGGACTAAAGCTGCACCAAAGAGGTCTCATTATTGTCTGGAATGGAATCAGCATTCCTTTTGTAAAAGAATATGTGTACTTAGAAAACACTCTTGACTGTAATGTGTCACAAAATTCCAACCTCGAGCGAACCTAAGGAGTTACCTAAGCATGGAGGGTGCCACTAAAATCTTTATCACGATGATACTTGCATTCCTGACGTATTCTGATCCAGTGAAATCAATATATACAAAGAGCAAAAATTCGTCTTTCATCACCAAACCCTAGTGCAAGACGAATAACGAAAAAAGAAAATATCAGAGACGTCTTACAGAAAGCAAATAAGCAAAATTGTACATTGGTAAAGAAATGTTTAACCAAAAGGACTGGCAGTGCTACCTTTATCAGACACTTTGAAATTACTAATCATTAACATATTACACGAAACAATTACATAATTTTAAATCGCAAACCAGCTAAACGTCTAATTGCCAAGCAAAATTTTTATTTCAACGGTGGAAAGATATTTAACAGCCTACCTCAAAAGATAAAGTGGCAACAAAGCCTAGCCGATGTTCGATCTCACCTTTTCAAACAATTTTTTAATTTTTAACATTTAGATATCCAAGAGGAGCCGTGACTTAATGGTTAATGCAATTGCACAGTAACCAAGAGTTCCGGGTTCGATTCCCCCGAGCTGGCGAGGAGGATTTGGAAATTTACAAAGAAAAAAGCCATTGGTTGGCGTTAGGAAGGGCATCCGGCCAAGAAATTCCTCACTGCCAAATCAAAGTTCCTCTGAAGGGCACCGTCTGAGCCCCAATTGCTGGGGGAAAATGACGTTAAAACTAAAAAAACCCCCAAAAACCCATTTCGATATCCTAATAAATAATTTTTTTCTCTTTTACGTAACTTAATTTGCTTTACTTTTGTTTTCTCCTTTCTCTACACAGGACAAACAAGGATAGCAGTTTTACTTTGTATATCTGTACATATTGTAAACACTAAAGTTTTTATCTTGTATAAAAATTGAGAAATAAATAAATTGAATGTGTACATTATAACATTATTTTCACAGTTATTTTGGAATATGTTTAGACAGGCTAGTAACAAAAAAAGCTGTGTTGTAATAAAAAATTGAACTAAACTTGAAAATATGATGATAGACTTTTTAAAAATGGAGATATAAAATTCTTTGTTGTATTATTCCACTAACTAGTTTATTATTGACGTGAAAGTAAAAAATTCCAAGTAAAATAAAGTATTATTACTTAAGGTGGGGATTTAAATTTTTTGGAGATCTTTCGAAGCTTTTATTCCTCTGGTTGTCCTTGGTCTACTTTTGCAACTTTACCAGTTGATGTCCAACTAAAGGCAAATTTGGAATTGTTATGTGCACTCAATTAGCACTTGTCCCACCATCCATCCACCACCCATTTAAGTCTCTGTGTTTTAAATTCTCTTATGATACTACCAGAGATCATTCTACTATAGAATATATAGCTTAGCCCGCATAGAACTAAAGATATTGTATTTTTTGTCTTGTAAAAAAAGCTTTTGGTTGGAAAAAAGAAATGTTCCAACGTCAAATTACAAATAGTAATAAAATAACTGTATCTAGAGAGAAAAAATCTGTTTTACATAGGACAATAGAGACCCTAAATTAAGATAAAGTGCACCAATAGATGATTAATATACGGAGGAAAACGTAGAATCAAATAACTTAAATCAAAGACGAACCATTTAAGAAACACATTAAAAGCAATTACAGTGATCAGCTTTTTGTTCACTTCTAAAAAGCTAATTTAGTTATTTTCTTAATGTCAGGAGACTTTTTAAATATGATATATCCAGAACAAACATACTACAATATGTTTTTAATAACGTAAAAACGATGGCTATTGAACTAATCTTACATGGCATTATAAATTATTCAAAATGCTATTTGAGTAAGTAATCCATAATTTAAATATTAAGAAATGACTGCAGAAGTTTTCTTTCTATGACTTATTACAGTGAATTATGACATATTAAAAGGTATTTCGTAAGTGATCGAGGAAAAAATCTTTGCAAGATTTGTAGCTGAAGTGAAAAAAACAGAAAATTTAGAGCTTACTGCTATAAAAGAGACTGGGATTTTTAATAATGAAACATATATCCTAAAAAAAAGTACAAAAAGATGATGGGTAATACAAGGTGCTGAACTATTAAGTTCGCCTTGCTGAGGGTACTCGAACTATTTTTTACCATTTTAATGGGATATTTAAATATCAATTTATTAATAGGTAGAGAAATAGACGTAAAGACCTGCACAACACACTTAAATAGACAGAAGAGCCGAGAACCACTATTCTTGAACAAGTAAAAGCACAATCTCAGAAGGTGCTGTAACAAGGGTGGGGCATATTTTTAACCTAGCCTAAATACTCAAAAAAAGGGTTAAGTAAGTGACTGAATGTTTTTAGGCCTTAATTCTCCTACGTATCTGTAATACCTAACTGGCATGCATATTGAGATACAGCTTTTTATTGCTTATAATGTATATTAAAAAGTAAAACGATCTGAGGAATTCTGAGCAAGTAGAATTTTGAAAATAACCACTTCCTGGAATTATCTGAGAGGGAAATTTTCAGATTTAATAAGAGTCACTTTTTTATTATTTTACCAGATTCTGAAGTGTCTTTGTATTTTAACCAAACACAGGCATCTAATGCTACTCCAGGTATTGATAGGAATTTGTATTTACTAATGCTTCGAATTTAACCTGGTAGCTGATGTAGGTGCATTTCAATGGGATAATATAAGGGGCAATTATTCTTGTAGGGAAAGCCTTTTAAACCTGTCAATTATTATATTTTAATTATCAGTTTAAGAATCATGAAAAAAGGACACAAGGTCAATATTTTATCCAAATGCCAAACAAAATCTTATCAATCACCTTTTTTGTCTTTATTTTCAGCAGTATTTATTTCAAATACTTCATTGGCACTATCTATTACAACATGGCAATCATAGATGTTCTCCTCTTTATTAGAGGATCTTTTGATACAAATTTCATGGATTGTTATTAACAATTCATAATTGCACGCTGTTATTTTAATGTCATATTCCAAGCCATCAGTTACCAGTTTTTTGACTACTTGGGGAAAAAAGTACCATTATTGCCTTCTTTTGACAAATACTTACAGGTGCGTTTATCAACTTTGTCATCAGTTTCAAGTTGAATCGCTACAGCACGATGAACAATTTCTTACTCTAACTTTTTATGCTTTAATTAATCTATGATATACAAGGACCAAAGTTATTCATAAAGCATTCGATTGAAAATTACGCAAAAGCTTTAATCTGTAGACAAATATTTTACGGTTCACTGACTCATCGGTGCAGCTTGGGACATCTGAATGTAGAATGTGTTCATTTCATAGGAATACCTCTATCAAGTGCCTTTAATCATATAGAACAGTGCTGAGCATGCGCACCTTCAAAGGTTAGAGATAGTGATAGGCCAGGATGCTTCCTTCTAGCTATACAAACAGTTCACGCAACTGCCCCCTATTGTTTACCTTGATATTCAGTTTGATCAAAGTGTAAAAAAAACCCAGCTTTTGAAATTAATCTCTTCTGTTTATTTGTTCTTGTATTTTTTTCTCTTTTACCAAGGACGAAAATTACTTTTATATATAATTAATCCATGCCTGAAGACTGTTTTTGTATTTCCCACTTAAAGCATATTACAGGCCTAACATACTAGTCTGTAAACCACATTTTAAATTTACCACTAAAATCTCCTTTTCCTATAGTAAATTCCCTATTTTCATTAAGATTATTAAATTTATTATTTAAAATGAACTCAGATATTTGACAGTTTTTCTTAAAACATGCATTGCAGCTACCCTTATCTCTTTTTCATTAGTAATTTCGCTCTGACTAAAATGTCCTGTAAAGTTTGAGCTCTACAGAAAGAAGCCGGAAAAACGTCTGGGAAAAAACCTTTAGGCTCTTCGTTAAGTTGTAAAACAACCTGGAGCTCATGAAAGATATCATAAATATACTTATTTATGGTGCTTTTACTGGTAATTAAAAACATCTTGCCCTTGTAACTTAATTTGCATAGATCCTTTGTCTCATCTCGATCCAAAGAACTTGCTCTGTAAAGCTGGGAATTCCCTAGATATTTTTCGATAACCCCTTGCAAGTAGGCAGTCCTTGAGGTCAAAGATATAATTTAACAAAAAGACATTACTTAAAAAGCGCGTCTAATTCTGTGTGCCTGACACTACTAAATCCCCTTTTCCTTGTGCAAGGGACGATAACTTGAAAAATTGAAAAATTGATGCGATTCAGTTTTTTCATCAATTCTTTATAAACCCTAGCATCTAAGGGTTGTCTCCCATTTTTAAGATGGTCCTCAGTCCCACAATACAACTCCAGATCCTTTTCCACCAGGTTTAATAACAATATAGAAATATATCGTAAAGTTTCTAAGAGCTTGCTGTTCCTCATTTGAAAGATTGTTAAAGTTTGAATCCTTGGTTTCGAAGGACCAGTCTCCCTTTCAAAGCGGATTGATAGATCTCTATTGAAACATTTGCATTCTTTGGGTTAAATTTGAAGGGTACTTTGAAAGCTCTGACTTCTGAATTTTTGGTCTTTGTTCTCCCTAAAATTCCGTTTAATTCTAAGACCTCTACCAAATCCTCTAAGTCCTGTTTTATCTTTGATCCATCCATCTATTTTTTCAGGTGTAGAGAAAACGTAAGGCCTTTAGAGAGAACCGAGATCCCGGTTTTTTCAACTCTCTATTAGATAGGTAGAAAATATGTACGAAAACAGATTTGACGTTCAAGAAAGAAGAATTTAAACCTTGTCCTAAGTTAATTCTATACTTTAGTTTTATCTTAACATTTTCTAAATTATTAATTTTATCAGAATGCTCTGCAGTGATTTCAAGCGAATTCGTTTGTGTTTTCTTGAAAAAATGATTACGGTATTTCCTCTTCTATCTTCGGAGATACTGCCGCAACTTTTACGAAAAAAATTCGTCCAAAAATTCAAAGGATTCTACCAACAATTTCTCAATCTCTTGTTTTTGTTGAACTTAGAAGATATACTTAAAAACAATTTTTTTGGAACATAAAGGTAAACGTAAAAATGAAAACAAGATACTGCTACTACATTTGCACTTTCCCTAGGCTATTTTGTTTACAGAAGAAATTTTAAAAAAAGGCCTTGGGTGGGTTTTACCTTAANTCTTGAAAAAATGATTACGGTATTTCCTCTTCTATCTTCGGAGATACTGCCGCAACTTTTACGAAAAAAATTCGTCCAAAAATTCAAAGGATTCTACCAACAATTTCTCAATCTCTTGTTTTTGTTGAACTTAGAAGATATACTTAAAAACAATTTTTTTGGAACATAAAGGTAAACGTAAAAATGAAAACAAGATACTGCTACTACATTTGCACTTTCCCTAGGCTATTTTGTTTACAGAAGAAATTTTAAAAAAAGGCCTTGGGTGGGTTTTACCTTAAACCTTTGACTTGATGGCGCTATATTGATGATATTGTTTTTATCCGAAAAGATTTTAAGGAAGAATTACTAAGTTTTATCTCCTATCTTAATAGCATTAACCCATGTGGATGCACGGGTCAATAAACAAACAAACAGTAAGGGATACTAAAAAGAGGGTAACAATGTTTGTATAGATCTTTTTGCTAAGGAAACTGATTCCCATTAATATCTCCTTTATAACACCCAATATATTCCGTTTCTTGTTACTGTAAGTGTTGTTGATTTTATTCGGGCTGCACTCTTTTTGAGATTTCCATTGTGAGTTCCTAATTTTATATTATTTTAACAAACAACTGAAAACGAAAATATGATTATACATCAACTTGCTTAGCATTGGGACCCAAGGAGAATTGAAAAATGTCACGTATTGTATCCCCTAAATATGATGATCGGAAGTTTAGAAAAAGGCGCTCTATGCTTCTCAGAGTTTGAAGTTGAGGACGGAGATCCCTTGCCATATTCCCCACACATAAAATTCTCCAAATATGTAGTTCGACCTAACTAAAGAAAGGTATTTCGCTATATCATGTATATAAACATATATTTATGTATGTATATAAATATATATATATTTTTATGTTACTTGTCGCTACAATTCAATTTGTATTATTATAACAATGAAACCCATGTTCATTCAATAACTGCAAGGAACTAAAAATATTTGACCTTATCTCAACCTGTTAATGAAAATAACTCTGGCAGTTTGAAATTTACATAACATTGGAAAGAAAATTTGAGCCAGTATACAGGCTTATTCGCAAAACAAAGAAAATAGTCTTGCTATTTCGGTGAGTAAAGAAGAGTGATAAAGCAATATATTTACTCTATAAAAGTCATCGTAAGGTGTTCAGTACAGTATGGTGTAGTATAGTATAGTATAATATTGTAAAGTATTGTATAGTATTGTATAGCATTGTATAGTATAGTATAATATAGTGTAGTATAGTATAGTATAATATAGTATAATATAGTGTAGTATAGTATAGTATAATATAGTGTAGTATAGGGTAGTATAGTATAGTATGGAATAGTATAGTATAGTAATGTATAGTAACGTCTAGTGTAGTAAAATATAGTTTAGTTATATATTCTCTTTGACTCGGATTTCTGAATACATTCCTTGAATTGCATTTTGGTTATGTTTTGGAGCCTTTTATTGTATGTGTGCAACTAAATTCTCACTTTGTTTGGCGTAATTACTGAACGTTATTGCAAATTTAACCTTCCATGTAACTAAATGTGTAATCATACATTTTTATAAATTATTTACCTTTTTTCACAAATTTCGTCGATTCGGTTTAGCTGAGTTTGAAATGCTTAAAGCATACCTAACTTTTTTTGCTTTTTAATCTATGCTCTCCTCATATTTCAAAAAGATTTTTCACATTTTTCATATGCAGATGACGAAAAAGAGTGAAGTAACCTGATATACAAAACCATGTCACTTAACCTGGACATTTTACGTCCATAAGTTCTAAACCTAGTCTAAAGTTATGAAAGAACTTCTTTAATTCTCTTTAAGAAGTCCCTACAAACAAAAATTATTAGCACCTAGTAGAACCAATTAGCACCACCCCTACTCTTGTCCAAAACATTTTTCCAATAACCCATCAGTAATGTTTTAAGTTCTTGTAAAAGTTGTTCCAGGAAAGAATTTCAGTTGAGTCACTTTTGGTCCATAAAAAAGGTAAAGAAATAATTATATACTCCATATGGACTCTTGGACTTACATCATTAACTAGAAACCTCAGGTCTCGTTAAGACCTCTGTTCACAAAAATGTACTTTCTGTAAATGCTTTTCTTTCCTGTTCGAAATTTGCGTTGTCTATATTTATAAAAGTGAGTATGTATGAATATTTGTTTGTTTGTCTGTCTGTCTGTCTGTTTGAAGTAAATTTATGAGAAAACTACTGAACCTGGGAAGCTGAAATTTGAAGTGTGAGTCTATCTTTATCCGGGCGAGGATCTGAGATATAAAAAGCTGAGGTCGGAGGTCAATGGCGGGGATTGGTCGGTCAATCCCATTTTCAAGATGATAGAGGCCTCCAGTCAAAAATTTGAATGAAATTAAAAATATAAAAAATTCAAGATTACTTTTGATAAATAAATTTCAAAGCAAAAATAAAGCAATATTAAAACTTTGAAATTAAATTTATTTACTATAAATTAATCTCATTGACTGTACAGGTCCTCGGTAGTATAGTGGTGGGTATCCCTAACTGTCACGCGGGAGACCAGGGTTCGATTCCGCTCCGGGGAGGACTTTGTTTTTTGTTTTGTTATGATCTTCAATTTTTGCCAATATATTGTCATATCATTTTTTATTTGAAGTTCTAACATTATCTTTCGTAAAATTACCAAAGTTTAAAATACCTATTATTTCTATTACTATTATTGTTGTTATTATTATTATTATTATTATTATTATCATTATTGAGTGGTGGAGCAATACGAGTCCACGGGGGACTCAGCGGTAGAAATCCCAGCAAATCCATCCGACTCCCAGCCCGATAAGGGTAAGCTGGGTGCATGCATCACACCCAAGTGTGTGCGATATTGATATTAATCAAAACAGCACATGACCTTGCAGGTGGGCCCTGTTTAGGTTTCCAGTTTAGTTGACCCATTCTACTTAAAACGGTCTCTGTAGCGAAGCTTCACCCACATTAGGACTAAGTAACAAAGTAAGAACTCGGTACTCAGCCCTTCAGAACAAGAGATCCATGCTCACGACACCTAAATATGATACTTATTTTTATTAGCATTATTATTATCATTTTATTACTATTTCTATTATTTTTTTCACTTCTTCTTGGTCACGCACATCCAATTGGTGAAAATTATGATGAAGCAGAAACGGTAATCCCGCAGACTCTTCCCATTAACACAAACGAATTTACAATGCAGGAACTTACACATGCAATTAAATCTATGTCCACAGGGAAATCACCAGGCCTAGATGAAATACCAACAGAAATATGGAAAATCGGAGCACTCTCAAAAGAGCTACTTGTAAAAAAAATGCTGATGGCGATTGCCCCAGCCTATGGAAGCTCGCAACAGTAACTTTTGTCCCAACGAAAGGAGACTTAAGCAATCGACAAAACTACAGAAGGATCAGCCTGCTTCTTGCAGTTGTCAAACTATACGAAAAGATGGTCCTGTACCGCCTAAAGCCTAGCATGGAAAAGGCCCTGCGCATGAACCAGAATGGTTTCAGGGAAAGTAGTTCAACGATAACCCAAATTTTAACGCTCAGACGCATCATCGAAGAAGTCAAGCTTAACAATTTACCAGCTGTACTAACTTTTGCCGACTTTCGCAAAGCTTTTGACTCAATCAACAGAGAGAAAATCTTTGAGATCCTTTCTGAATATGGCGTCCCAACTACCATAATCAATGCCATAGCAATTCTGTATACCAACACTATGGCTGAAGCAGTAACAGAAGACGGAAGCAAGGCCTTCTTTGGACTGCATGTGGGTGTCCTACAGAGCAACCATATCTGTTCGTCATAGTATTAGACTACGTTATGAGAACAGCCGTTNTTTAATTCTAAGACCTCTACCAAATCCTCTAAGTCCTGTTTTATCTTTGATCCATCCATCTATTTTTTCAGGTGTAGAGAAAACGTAAGGCCTTTAGAGAGAACCGAGATCCCGGTTTTTTCAACTCTCTATTAGATAGGTAGAAAATATGTACGAAAACAGATTTGACGTTCAAGAAAGAAGAATTTAAACCTTGTCCTAAGTTAATTCTATACTTTAGTTTTATCTTAACATTTTCTAAATTATTAATTTTATCAGAATGCTCTGCAGTGATTTCAAGCGAATTCGTTTGTGTTTTCTTGAAAAAACACAAACGAACAAAGACAACGAACACCTTGCCCTCACCATCTCAAAGAGCAAAAGTAAGTGTTACCCAACCACATATCTAAATGATACAGGCTATGCCGATGATATTGCACTACTTTCTGATAGCATCGAGGATGCCCAAGCAATATTATCACTCATTGCTAACTCTGCAGATAAAGTGGGTCTTCAAATCAACGAATCTAAAACCAAGTTCATGTATTATAACATGGAAGACAACCCCAAATTAGTAGTAAATCAACAAGAGATTGGAAAAGTAGATGACTTCCAATATCTAGGGTCGTGGATAGAAAATTCAGCAAAAGGCCTAAAAATAAGGAAAACAAAGGCCTGGGAAGCAGTACGAAAACTAGATATCGTCTGGAGATCATTGCTACCACGCAAGTAGAAAATCAATTTGTTTAGCGCCACAATTGAAAGTAAACTGCTTTATGGATCAGAAACATGGACCCTAACAAGAAAATTAGAAAAGGAAGTTAATGGTTGCTACACTCGTACGTTTCAATACATGAAGAACATCAACTGGAAGCAACAAGTTACAACAAAGAATTATGCGGAAGCCTACTCAAAATTACCGATACCATTAGAGTACGCCAACTAGGCCTCGCGGGACACTGCTTCAAAGGTCCAAAACCCACAGCGCTTACTGCGCTGTGGAAACAGCGCCATGGTTATAGCAATGTTGGCCAATCTACACTGGACTATGCTACCCTGCTCCAGAAAGACACAGGTCTTCCGATACCCGATCTCCAGAAATAGAGGACGAACAGAGACTCGTGGAGAATGCTGATTATGAATTCAGGTGTGCCCAATGGATGATGATTATTATCATTATTTCTATACCGCACCCCAAGTGTCAAGGTAGTTCCAGCTCTTTGAACTGAAATAGTCTACCATCACATTTCTAATCGAGCAATACCTTACAATTATCTTGATAGGGCCTTTTTAGCCTACTAAATTGCACATTTTTACCCGAGCAACGCCGGGTACTTCTGCCAGTTATTTATATTAAACTGTTTTAAACTAAGCTCATTAAAATCTTTGTTATAGTGATCATAAAATCCAAACGCTCAAGAGATTGGCAATTTTCCATTGGAAATGTTTTTATTGGTTTCTTAGTACTCCAATTTTTCATTACAGATTGTATGGAAAGTAATTAAAACCTCAAAAAATTTGTTTACAGCAGCTCATTCACTCTAGTTTTGTATTTTGTTAACTTACAGAGAGTTAATTGTATGGAAATCTACAAATGCAGAATAATACAGATATATATTGATTTAACGTACTGTAAAATTTCATAATACAGTTCCTTGAAAAATAAACATGTTTTGACAAGTGTGTTATGCCTGCTGTTTTCCCACCAGTATGTATTCTTGTGTTATTGACATAAAAATTGAAGGGAGGGGTTGACAAAATGAGTTGTAAAAACATTCCAGAATCACCAAAACACATGCCATACGGAGGACTAAAATACTACTTTTGGTATAAAAGCTTAGTCATCAATTCTGTGTTGGCAGAGTGCCCATTAAAAATAATAAAAATACGAAATAGGGTTGACGAGAACCAAACGAATTGCAAATGGGAAATTAAAATTTTAACTTTCAAATGTGGTGGCGTTTTACGATGTACATCCTAAAACTTATTAGCAATTGATAATATTTATTGCACCTAAATATTTTTTACTGTTAACTCCACGTGCTTGTTATTGTCTTTCAAACCATAATTAATAATTTATTCATTTGAATGTACATACACATACATTCATCCAATCAGTGGTATTGATTGGTCACAGTAATTCATTTATACAGTTTTAAATTCTCTAAATTTTTATTTCAATGATAAAGAAATTTACCGGTCGCAACTATGTCTCTTACCTTTTATTTTTCATCTTAAACTGCATAAGAAAATACCCCGAATCAAACAAAACCAGATAAAATACCTTTTTCACTTCTGAAATGTTAATAAGTGAGTTAAGTGTGATATCTTGATTCCATGGCAACTAGGGCTTTGGTAAACAAATCCAGAAGTGCATAGCAACTACAGTTTTTATAATAAAGAACTTGGGATTATTTTATTCAGTGGGAGGCTTTTGTTAGTAATTTTAAGCAAAAGCATAAAGTTTTAAAGTTTGTCAACATTGTCTTCAGGTACTTTGCTGAGAAAGGCAAATTAGCAATTTGGTCCAGTGTGCTTCGTATCGACTTCCTATTATCCATGAGCAGGTCACTGATAAATCAGCAATCTCTTCTTATTTCATATACGTATTTATAGCCTCCAGTGTACACCTAAACGATTAACAATAAAAAAGTATAACAATCCTCTATGAGTTTCCTTCTTTATATCCCAGATGTAAACTATATACCCTAAAAGTCCCAAGTGTAAAATATAAACCCTATGAATGTAGACCAGTTACCAAAATCAAAAGAACGACGAGTCCGGTAACACGAAGTCTGTTAAAACAAGTCCTTTATCTAAAACAACTATTTTTTCAATCAAGCAAGTCTTTTAAGTCAATATTCTTTACCACTCATGGAATTTCATTTTAATCACATCACGCTTCGTCAACCCATCTGCAATCTGTTCGTCGGGTAGGACCGATTTGACGTCGTTGATTTCTCCTTCCTCAATCATTCTTTGAATTTCACCGACGCCGATTCTTAATCGTTTCTCCTTCGTTGATCTGATACTTTGTTCTGTTGGTTTGCTGTCGGCGAAACCGAAGATCAGGATTTTGTTCGTCGTAAAATTGTTAAATAAAAATTCTGTTAACAACGAGCCAATGTAGACTGCATTGTTCAACGACTCTTTCAAGGCAAGTACTTTTCTCACTTAAGGGTACTGGCAACTTTGCGTTTGATTTTTGAAGAGCCCCAATCTAGAACACACGAACCTTGATCACCGACTGTCATGATGACAAATTGAAGGGTGCTTGATACATGATCAGGAAGGTTGTAGAATCGGCGTAAACATGGAGCGAATAGCTTTGACCGACTGGTCGAAAGATGATCTTTATATTTATTTATATTTATAGCCTCCAGTGTATGCCTAAATGATAAACAATAAACAAGTATAACAGTCACACATGTACTTTTTACACATTACGTAGAGATGAAAGACTATTGCAACGTTGAAAACGTTTAACAATTAATTTTTTAAAGTAATATTCTTACGTTTCAGCACTTTACGTCAATAGAAAAATGTTCCTTTCTTATTTTTCAATCAATGGTTGACAATCAATGTAAGTCAACAGTTTAACATTAGCTCATCAGTTGTACTGACATTAATTTATTACCTTTAAAATTTCAATTTTCAAAAGTGTTTTATAACTTTTATCTTTAAGTAACTAGCAAATGCAGGGTGCACTCTAACTGTGCTGACCTCAGTAAAACCTCAATGAATAACGTAAGAAAAAACCCAATTAAATACTTATTTGTATGCTATTTTCCCATTATATGTTGAAATTAAATGTTCAAAGATCAGTGCTGATAGGTGAGAAATATAGTAAATGTGGCACACTAAAAAATCTCAGATACGCTTTGACTTATTTTAACATTGACATGGTATTTATGCTACTTTGAAAATAGTTAGAAAGTAAAAATTGTACTAAGAGATAGAGTGCTGACTATTAGGGAGCAAACGAGTTTCGGCTGTGACGAGAGCAAATTTTGTTAGTTTGTTTTATTTGCAACTGTCCAAAGACTAAGACAGAATCACGCTGTACCCACCTGATGTTGAATATGGTTCCTTCTTCTATTTGTGTACGTACTGTCAATTGATAGGGCATTATTACATAGCACATTCTCTCGCATGGTGAAGGACTTAGCAAAAAGCGCACATTAGCATATGAAAGTGAGGGGATTGGTCAACAGTGCTTGTAAATACGCAATGTTTACAAACCTAATATTTGATATAAGTGCAGCAGATATTTATACACTTAGGCAATAAAGTTGACATGGTATTTCTTTCACATATTAAAAAGGACCTAAATGAGGGACTGTACTAGTTTCTCATTGGTTTAGGGTAAGGCATTGGAATGTAAGCCATGCTTAATACAACTGCTCTTTTACCTTTGACATTAATGGAGTGCTAAGTTGTGTATACTTTATTGTTTTAGTGTACGGGTCTTGGTGATCATTTATTCTTTCCCTTTTATCTTCCCTTAATGGGAGTGCTACCATCTGTTCCATCCCTAATGATAATAAAGCTCGCAGTGATACACAATGAAAGAGTTTGACAATCCTAAAAACTACTTTGTTTCTGGCGAGCGATAGTTGCGTTGGCATCAAGTCATAATAATAATATATTGCTATTGATTGATTGGTTGTTCAAATATATACAACAAGCTGTTTTCTGACAAGTTTTCAATCCGGAACAATAGTGCAGATTTGAGTGAAAATTATTCGATTTGATTAAACGATTGCAGTTCATTCATGAATATATTTCGTGAAGCATATCTATCGGTGACTAAAGCCTATCCTTTCATGCAGACACAGAAATCTTTGAGTGATTTGAATGATAAGCAATAAAATTTGCAGACCGATGTCTGATGTTTAAAAGCGATGATTACCCATTTAAACACCGATATTTTTTAAGGCTACCTCAGCAGCATCTAAATCCAAGTTCATACATTATGAAACTAGGGTGAAATGGCAGTAAAAACGTAGTTGTGCATTGGGAGATGTATATTGAAGTTCTGTAGATAGCTTCGTGGTATAATTTGACGTCAGTTTTCTTGTATAACTTTTATTAGTCTATTTTTCAGTTTTGTAAAACCGTCATTAACTTTGTCTTTGATCCCTTTTAGGATAGCAACAAGTTTGATGTGAATGGGAAGCATAGCTGACACATTTAATCTCCTGTGATCCATAGCATTTATCAGTCAGGCCTTAATTCTTTTGTGTTTGTCATCAAAACTCTATTTATGTTTTAGCCATAATCCACCGACTGACAAAATTCCAGTCTTACACGTACCATATCAAGGTGTAGTTAAAGTACTTCCAGTAACAAAAAACTCTTCCTTGCTCTCTGTTTTTGAGGTCGCATTTAACTTGTGTTTTAAATGTATCAATTGTTTTGATTAGCTCTGTTTGGTCAGATGCATTCACTACTCGATTAATACAATAGCTGGTATAATGTACCTTTTCTTATTTCAAATTATCCAACAGAGCTTTGCCAATTGTATGTCCGCCAGAATCGATTTATACATGTTTACTCAGAAAGAGATTTCAGTCCATCAGTTGACAACACCAGTTGAATGGCCATTTGCAAAAAGAGCTTCGGTTTTATCATTTTTCAGGTATGAGTCTAATTCAGTTTATTTCAGATTGGCATAAGGTCCGAACAATGTCACAATAGGTAAACCAATCAGGAAGAAGGATGAGATTAAATGACGAATAAAATCGGATCATGGAAACGAAATCTGAAGTTCTTTCAATCCTGAAATTCCTTGTTTAAGTTTTCTCTATTCACCAGGCAATGACAAATAATAAGTAGATTTCCTTGAAATTATCCACAAGAATCCAAATGGTGGGACTGTAAATGACGCCAACTACTGCTGTCTCAAAGAATAAATTGTTTCATTAATAAAATGATCCTGAAAAAGCAGCACTCAATCCATGTTCTAATTTCATTTTCAAAATCTTGATTCCAGGTCTTTCTTAGGCTTCTAATACACCAAGGCTTAAACTTTCATTTAGGACATATTTCTAGGGAGTCATCATTCGACCATTTCATATGCTTCAATAGTTTCAGCTAGTTTATTATTATGTAGTTCTCGATACCTAAAAGCACAACTGAATCCCTAAACTCAATTGACCAAATCTCACTACAACGTAAAAGAACATTTCAAACACATTCCAGAATATTCTCTTTGCTTATTTTCCATTTTTTACAAATATGTATAAACCCCTTGTAAACAAATTTTATTATGAACACTGCAGAGGGAAAAGTATTTGCTACTCCCTTCAGATAAATATAGAGGTATTGTGGACCTTTCAACAAATTTATATTATTACTACTTATCAGGACATTTAGTGTTGCCTTATTATTGTATACTGGATCTTTCATTCAACGTGCCCCTGGTAAACAGTGGGCCCATTTTTGTCTCTCACAGGTTCCCATCTGTGAAAGACCCGGAAAAAGCCACAAATCAAGAAAAACCAGGGACAGAAAGCACGCAAGAACATAAAATGAAAGGCACAAGGATCGCTCCTCCAGGACCCTCTGTGGGAAGGCTCTTCCTCTTGGGTTGGTCTTCAGCCAGTGCTCAAGCATCTCGAGACCACCTGCTCCACATGGTTGGGCCCTTTAGCCGAAGCCCCGACCAAGGACAGACCAGAGTTCTACACTCGATCATTGTCAAAAGGCTTAGAGGCGATATTATTGTACAGTAGATCAGATAACAGACTAACTTACCAAAAACCCTACTTTGATCTTACTCTACCAAACAACTAAACTAAAAATAATTCAACTGCAATTATTCATTAGATATGAACAATAAGTAATGCAGCTATCAATAAAATATGAAACCTAAGTTAATATATGATACACTAGCGTTTGAGATATCATGACAAGTAATGAACGTTAATCCCTTAATCACCTATAAACAGTGAAGCTCATGTAGCCTGCTTAGGGAAGAGAAAAGCACTAGAGATTTATTTTGCTTCTAAGACAAAAGCTTTGTTTACTGATGAGTTCAAAGTTATATACAGTCATATGTTGCCTAACATAACATTGGAAAATAGGTTCTAAAGACTAAACAATGGTGGAAGTCGTCTTAGTGTTAAATATGCAACAGTGGAATAAGTATGATAATAGACCAGTGACCACCTACATAAGACCATGTGTTCAAGATTTACAAGGTAAATTAATCTACAAATCAAGTAGATCTCAGACTGCAAAAAACTGAGTAAAAGTAGTAGAATCATGCTTCCAATTTTAGGAGTATTAAGCAGTGTTAACCTTGAAAATCGGAGTGCATTTGATTTGTGGATAATTAGAAATTTTATTCACCAGCTCTGGATTGTAGTTTCATTTGATGGTAAAACAAAACTCTTTATGGCATATACTCAAGAGCCATCTTACTTTTGTAATAACCCTTGCAGTAGTGTAGCAAGGTACCAAAATTAGTCGTGATATTAGTAATTCACGCAAACCCTGGTTGTGCGAGTTTGGAGTTCACCAAGTACCACCCCAAAGAACATATAACTCGAGTTTGGGCGCCAAAGGCTCATATTCACAATGCTAACCTTTAAGTACACGGAGTGAACGGCTAGCGGTACACATTTATTATTCCTTAAGATTATTCAATTATACCATAATGATAAATGTCCAAGCATAATAAAGTTATGAGCATATTAAACTAAGAATAAAGAAAAACAAGTCGAAACCATCCTTTTGTTAAATTTCTCATTATACTATTTGAAGAAGGAAATCATCCAGCACTAAGACAAAAATACCAGCAGCTGATAGAAGAGTAAACTGCAGAGTTTAGCCTATCCCAAGATGATGTGAAAAATCCATGTAAAGAACAAATTTGCTCAGATAAGGGCAGTAATAAACTTATAAGCATCTTAAAATCAAGTAACAGTAATAACTTATAAAAAATATATATATATTTTAATATTATGATTTATATATATATATATATTAAAATATTACTATTATTAATTATATATATATTATTAAACAAACAATCGACAGTAACAGAGTTCTTCTGTTACCATTTACAGTGCTCGATGGAAATCTACAGCGAATATACAAGGTAAAAGAGAAAACTCAAAACTTTAAGTTCTGTACACAATTTCTCAGTTTTCTCTTTTACCTTGTATATATATATATATACAAGGCAAAATCATTTTCACTTCGGGAAAATGATTTTGCAACTCAAATAAAATGAAAAATCGAAATTTTAAAAATTTTGTCAGGAACATTTTGGTCGTCCTTAGTAAAACAAGTACGACCTCTGGACCACTGGACTCCTGCTAAAAAATAGTAAAACTGTTAGCTTAATCATTAATGCTTTATGTTTTAGGTGTAGTTTCAATGTTCCACATACCACTTTTCTTCACTGATTCTTAAAATTATGTACTTGTAAAGTAGATGCCGTTTCCTGACACAGTATTAGGGAGTACATACGTAGTAAGTGAGCTTTTTGGTTTTCATGTTATTAAAGCTGATGGTGTATTATTAATAACACAAGGGCCATAAGGGGTATTTTAAAGGGCAGGGACACAAATCACGGAAGAAAAAACAAAACATTTAAACTCTCATATTTCCGATGACTAAAAAATAAAGGCATTTACTAGCACTGTGGTGCAAGATATAAAAAAATTGAAATATGTTAATATTACTATTTTTTACTAAAAACAGGGGGAAAAGACAGGATAAATGCGGTATTGGATCTTAGTTCTAACATATTCCTAGAATCATCTAATTGCATTTGCTTAGTATTAGTATCATAAGATTAAAGCGAAGTGTAACTGCACTAACCATTAACAGGGATACAATAATAAGTAGCTAGGTGAGCCGTGGCTTAATGGTTAGTACAGATGCACCGTAACCACGAGTTTCCGGGTTCGATTCCTCAAGCGGACGAAATTTTCAAAAGAAATAAGCCATTGGTTGGCATCAGGAAAGGCATCAGACCAAGAAATTCCTCACTGCCAAAATAAAGTCCCTCTCAAGGGTACCGTCTGAGCCCCAGTTACTGAGGAAAAAATGACATTAAATAATAAAAATTTAAAATTATTCAAAGCATTAAATTATTAAACGTATTTATAGGATTAAATGACGCATTATCGTTTCACAATATCTTTTAGGATGTGTAGCAGTTTCTTGCGATAAACCGTGTCAAATGTAGCTGATATGTCTACGTTAGTGATTTTCATTTTGAGGAGGAGCCGTGGTTTAATGGTTAGTGCAACTGCACAGTAACCAAGAATTCCGTCAAAACCAAAAAAACAGAAGTGATTTTCATATCGATGTCTTTGGTGATGGGACATTAAGCTTGTAGCCAGAGCCATGAGCATGCTACATCGGCAGCAGCATCTCTGTAGGATTGGAATCCACTTTCGATTGATGTCATTTAGTTCATTATTGCTGGTCTTATTCTCTGAAGGCATATTAAAGAAAGTGCTCTTCTGATGGTGTTTGGTACTGTAAGAGGTGCGTCATTTTTCACAAGACCTTCCGGGTTTTTCTGCTGGGGTTGATGTTATCATTTGTATTGGGTGTTATTATACTCTAACTGATTCGATCTAAAATACGCAATTTCAGTTTTCTATAAGAAAAGATGAATCTCTAAACCTTCTCAATGCAAATCAAAATGAACAAAAGGACCAAACAAAGAAGTCATGTTCTCCTCTTCCGCAAAAACTTATTCCTAATTTGTCAAAAGGTCAATCAGATTGCACATTTGGTTGAAATAATTCAAAATCGCTAAAGAATTGTAACGCAGCTGTGTCATGCTACTTATTTCTGACGTTGCTCTAGTACTTGGGTTGATCTCTATTAAACATACTAGAATGATTGCAAAGACGTTTTCTTTCATTGTCCCGCGTTTCAAAAGGCACAAAACATCATCTAGCAACCACAAAGGTGCTGCACAGCCCTTTTACAACAACTAACGTCACCAGAAACTTGTGACATAACATTATTACTTTACTCCATTATCATCACATTGAGGTTCTTCTCACGAATGCACTGACTAAGAATGGTTGTCAATACTACGTGACCCATCAATGCGTATATTTCGCACGTTTTGGATTCAAATCTCTCTTTCAAGCGAACCTCAGCAAACCTCAGCAAATCTCAGCAAACCTCAGGTGCAAAGCTGCTCATGGTTGACTGCTTTAAAATTATTTGACTAGTGTGAGGTATACAGACAATTCTTTCCATTTCAGAGGTTATCAGACTTATCAGACAGCTGTCAGTCTACATGGTAAAAAGTTCGTTTTTCTATAATTGCATGTGAGACATGCAATAGTTGTAACATGCCAGTAAGAACGATTAAATGAAAAAAACAGTTGTAAACACCATAGCAAACAACTGATTGGTACAGGTAGCTGATTTTTGCATTGAAAAATAGGGTTAATCTCTTTGTTAGATCCATTTGGCCATCCTTAATAAAGAAATCATAGCTTTACTTCTGATTGTGTCTTGTACACTCACCCTAGAAACTTCCCCCAAAACGTATTACATAAATTATTTTACCCATTTTGAGAACATATCCTGATATGTATGGAATTGGCATTCTGTTTTTGCTGTCTACAGAGAGTAATTATTTTTCAGGTTTTTGTTTTCAGTTGCGGCTGGAGCAAATACTGCGAAGGTCAAAGAAATGCATCACACTGCTATAGTAAAATATTTGTCACAAAATTATTTCAAAACTTGTTTACTTAGCAAGACCGGTACGAGAAACATGGGAAAAACCTGAAGATAAAATGGTGCAAAATAATGCGAAGCAATAACATTAACACTGAAGCTAGTTGTTTGTTTGAAAAGAACAGGTGCACTCCTTATTCAGTAGGATGCACTCCTTATTCAGTAGGATTTATGAAGTGAAAGCAATGGCCTTTGAATTCTTAACAACTGAAAACAAATACGAATTATCTCACTGCCTATCTCTTAATCTTTTTATACTAAAATACAAAATGAGACGGTTGGACTCGCTAATTCTTTATGAAGTAGTTATTGCTCACGAAAAGTCAATCTCCCTTTGAATTAGGAACCTTTTCCAGCCCCACCTTATCATCTAAGAAACCAGAGGATGTGATGAAATTTTAAACAGCGCAGCTAACATGTGCTTAATGCTGATTCCAGCTGTGATTCCAACAACATTGAAAAACTTGGGCGGTCACAAAACATGGTAAATAATTGGCAGAAGTGTTGAAATATAAGACTTTTCGAAAGAAGTGTTGATACATTTATCAACCATTATCAAAAAGTGTGAAAAAAACACAATAAATATTAATAAAGTTTTTTCCCAGACTTCTCTTGAAATATAGGTAACAACAATTTGTTTGCTGTCCTTTGTTTACTCTAAGAGTAAACAATAAAATTCTGTCTGATTAACACTTCTATTTTCCGAACAGAAGCCACACTTTTACAACACCTCTTTCTATTTCACAAAGACATTCATGATGTATTTGTTCGATTTTATCTATCTATATTTAATACAAATCAAAAATGTATGTTCTGAACATAATAAAATTTTATTAAAGGTAACTAACAAATACATCTTTGGAACGGGATCGTTTTGTCATGTCGAGAATACAAGAAATTAAAAAAAACCATTATTTCCTATCCTTTCCCAATATATAGGTTGCCTTTATATAGGTTTAAAGGCTGCACTTAAATATCAGCTGGTAAAAAAGTGCCTAAATACGCTTAAGCTGCCGCTTATAATCATAGAAGTATGGTATCAACATTGACAAGAACGACATATACTCAATGAATTAAGAGTATAAACAACGTACGTTATTCCTGTTAATATATACATCACAACTATTGATATTGTATGGTATCAACATTGACAAGAACGACATATACTCAATGAATTAAGAGCATAAACAACGTACGTTATTCCTGCTAAAATATACATCACAACTATTGATTTTGTCATAAAGATAATAATCAGCTAGATGCTTATAATCTGATTTTCTTTAGGTATACATCAGCTCTAATAGCACACACAACAAAAGCGTATTCACTGATTTTAAGTATTTAACAGTAATGTCTAATTTTCTAATTTTTAAAATAAGCAATATGAAGATTGGATCCTTAAATTAATCTGCTTAAGAACCTGGCGCCAATAGCTGATCCCTTAGCGCAGATGTTCATAAAGCCATATGTACATGCTTGAACCGTGCTTGATAAAAAATTACATATTTTAGATGTTTTTTCCAATGATAATGGTTCCAAAATTCCTATTTCTCTGTTTCGGATAAATCTTTTCAAAGGTAAAAATATTCCTTGTGCAATTGAGCATAACGCTATTTGAAAAAAACTGTATGCATGAGGATTTCGAAAAACATTTTATGTCAAGTCGGCTGAAAATCTTCCAATATTTTCTTCAGCAGGTCTTTAAATATTTTTTTCGTACATCAAGTCCGTACACTAGTTAACTCGTGTTCATTGCTACTTATGTTTTGTAGTACAATAAAAATACTTATTAAGACAGTTGGTANTACATATTTTAGATGTTTTTTCCAATGATAATGGTTCCAAAATTCCTATTTCTCTGTTTCGGATAAATCTTTTCAAAGGTAAAAATATTCCTTGTGCAATTGAGCATAACGCTATTTGAAAAAAACTGTATGCATGAGGATTTCGAAAAACATTTTATGTCAAGTCGGCTGAAAATCTTCCAATATTTTCTTCAGCAGGTCTTTAAATATTTTTTTCGTACATCAAGTCCGTACACTAGTTAACTCGTGTTCATTGCTACTTATGTTTTGTAGTACAATAAAAATACTTATTAAGACAGTTGGTATTTTAGCTCGCTTTTATATTTTGGTTCATTAACATAACCTGATATCGCAGCCAGGTATGCCATCAAATGTGTTGATCATGTGGTCTTCACAGATATTACTTTAAAATATCGCTCACTTTGACTTAATAAACAATAATAAAAATTGATTTAAAGGAACAGATATATTTTTTTGCGTTTTGTTTTATTTCTTTGGAACGTGCTATATAAACGTTTAGAAAATAAAGCTTCTAAAACAACTAAGCTATCCATGTATGGTATGTGCTTTTAATAATTAGATTTGCAGTAGGTTTTTTAATTTGCTTTGATCCCTTTCCAGTTGGTGCACTAATTTTCATTTGTGTAACTGAAGACTGATGATAAGTATTTCTTCCAAAAAACCATTTCATATATATGATTTATTATTTCTAGAGATTAAATATTAATCACTTGCAAAGACATTGATACTAACAGTTTACTAATTTTCCTCTGTTTGAATGCGTAACAGATAACTCCAACTTTCGGTAATTCGAATAATTTTCCCTCCTACGTCATAATGCAAGTGAGGAGGCAGAAACCTCATTTGAATAAGCTTTCACAATTTCTGGCTTTACTTTCAAATAACACATTTAATGGGAACGCTTTTAACAAGGTCAAAAGTATGGAGTTAATTACGGAATCTTTTGTATAAACAGTAAATGTTGAATTTGCTGCAACAGAGCTTATTCTATTCCTCTCATAGGAGATGCTGCACATAATTCAAAGTTGTGCTTATTTTAAAGTAAACCCCTAGATACCACTGTGATAAACTAAAACTCTAAAAACTTATCATTTACTGCACAGTAAGTTGTGGTAGGAAGGGAAGCAAATTTACCAGGAATCATCGCAGCATCATTTAGGAACAACAGCATTGATGAAGAAGGTAAAGACCGATCTACGACAGACTGGAGAACCTCACAGCCAAGTACACAAACAAAGATGTCCACATCCTCACAGCCGACCTCATTGGTAAGGTCAGACGGGAAAACACAGAATACGAGGAAGTAATGGAAAGACATGGACAAACGAAAATAAGGAGGAATTTGCAGACTTCTGTGTAATAAACAATCTAGCCAGTATCTGCCTCCAAAGAAATGTACACAAGGTAAACTGGATATCATCAGATTTGAAAACCCGACTCCAGATCGGTAACTTTTGCATACCTAAGAGGTTCAGTAGTTCCCTGCAGGATGCAAGGATTAAAAGAGCAGCAGAAATTGCACTGGATTACCGCCTGCTGATAGCTAAGCGGAAACTAAACCTGAAGAAGAACTGGGCGGAAGAAACAAAAAAGAGGAAGTAATTTAATGTCAGCCTATTGAAAGACTCAAGACGAGAGAACACAATTCAGACTCTCTTACTAATAAGTACCAAGTGCTAAAACAACTGCTTAAAGAAGAGGTCATCAATGAGAACCAGTGGCAGAGAGTGAAAGAGACACTTCTGTCAACCTGCATGGAAGAAATGAGCCCCAAAAGATGTGAACAGAAAGAATGGTTATCGGCCGACTCAAGGCGTAAGATATAGAAAAGGAAATAAAAGAGGCTTGCAGCCAACAGCAGTCGGAAAAAAGCAACAAAGGTCAAGGTACAAAAACACATCACAGAAGCCAATAAAAAAAGTCAAGAGGAGTGCAAAAGCAAAAAATGCAAGTGCATCAACGGTCCGGTAGAGGGAATGAAAAAAGCAGCGGCAAGTAACAACACGAGATATCTGTACGACATTAGCAAGAAACTGTCAAGACGTTACACCAGGCTTGAGAGATGACTTAAGAATAAGGAAATAAACACCATCATGCGAACAGCGAGACACCTGAATAGATTACCAGAGCACTTTGAAGGACGCCTAAACAGACAGTACCTACAGATCCCATGGATATCAACCTATCTGACAATACCCTCGTCATTAATTGTGAGCAGGAAGCAAGAAAAGGAGCAGGAACAGATGACATCCCAGAAGAAGGACTTAAGGCACAATAATCAGGATCAATAATCGGGATAAACGAGTGCAAGATCAAGATCCCCAGTATATTACACAGCAATAAAAACTCAGTTACAAAAACATGACAGCACGTTGGGAGAAGAGGATGCCTTTATGTTCCTGTGAAGTATCAACGACAAGCAGGATGGAGCAGACACAGATATCAGGGCAAGAATTGACAAAGCAAGAACAGTATACGTGAAACTAAAAAACATCTGAAGCTCCAAACTGGTGTCGATTTGGACGAAGATCAGACTGTTTAACTCTAACGTCAAATCAGTTCTACTGCATGAAGCAGAGAGACAGAGGACAACAATGAGCATCATCAGAAAACTACAAAACTTCATGCTGCCTGAGAAGAAGAGTATAGATCCATAGGGCTGACACAATCAGTAACACAAACCTATGGTAGCGCACAAGCCAGCTACCTGCCACAAATAAAATCTGGGGTAAAAATAGTGGTGAATCGGGCATACTCTGAGACAGTCAACCCGTAACATCAATAGGCATGCACATAGTGGATCCACCCCGGAGAAAAAAAAGGAGAGGGCGGTCCAGAAATATCTGGTAACGTGAACTTTAGGCTGACATAAAAATGATTGAACGAACCTAGAAACAATGAGAGAGATAGAGCACCCTAGGACAGAGAGCTATGGGTGATTGTTGTCAACAACCTATACTGAAGAAAGAATGATAGGCTTTGTAAGTAACTAAGTAAGAAAGTTGGATTTTTTCCCGTTCTGGTCTGCCCGCCTCAAAAATTAATATCAGTCTTGCAAAACGTGTTCAAGGACAGTACATATTTGAGAAGCAGCGTTGTTTTTATAGATCTAGAGAAATCAAATGACAAATTAGTAGATCATTATCTTTCGATAACAAAGGCTAATTGTGGACAGAATTTGAAACGTTTGACATGGTTTGTTTTCACAGTGGTTACAGAATGTGCTGTGAGTACCTTTTTAGATATGTCAGATTTTGAATAAAATTCAAGAGATTTTCAGTTCAATATTTTTTACTGTGGTTTATGTGTTAACCATACTTGTCCAACACCAGTATTGTTAGCTTACCTAAGTCAATAATTTGTAATAAATAAACCTATTAAATGGAATATATTTAAAAGTAATTTTTTTTAGGAATCAAACTTTTAAAATATACAGTAGATTGGCTATCCGTCATAGCTTTGGTTTTGGTAAAATTAAAAAAATACTTTACCCTTTGGGCTCTCATTTGCTTCGTGTTCAGTAGAGACTAGAAACATATCCTAGCTAAAGCATTTATTTCCTTCTTTAGGTACTTTTGACCATGAGTACTAGCTTTTTCCTGAAGAAGGTAAGTACAAAACACAAAGTAGCTCAGAAGACAGAAAATTTTTGCTATCGATCATCTTGTGATTTTTTCTTTGCTACCTAATTTTGTAAGGAAGGTTGCTGCCATGTCATATTTTAAAGGATTTTTTATAGGGTCTTTCTGTCTTAATAGTACTGCCAATTAAGTAAAAAGCTACGAAGTTGATTAATAACCCTTTCACCCGACGTTAGTATGGTTTATGCATTTGTTTTCAAAAGGTTACTAAGAGCAAACACCTTTGACATTTTTCCAACACTTCTGTAAAAGGGGGAAAAGTGTTATGTTCTACTTACTTTAAATGGACCCCACCCTTTTATTACGTTATAAGTTCTGTTATCTCGTTTTACCCTCTGATGGACGTTATTTCACTGATTAAGAAAATTATAAATGGACAAACCCTTTTTTTCTGCTTACCATTGTAAACTTAGATAGTAGGTGGTATATGGAATATTTCTTTGCCTCTTTTATATTATGGTGCCCAATAAGTGAGTCAGTTGAGCTAAATACTATTTCTTTCACTATATTTCATTTGATCTCCAAATCTATTAAAACTAATATTACCAGACAACAGAAAGCAGGCGCACAACTTAAGATCTCTAATGTAACAGTTTGAAAACAAATCGTTGTTCAAAGCCTGAATTTGTTGAAAAGGACATTTGCACCCAACATGAATATTGTAATATACATCATAAAGGATTTTTTGCCACTTGCTTAAACATCTATGTTAAAGGATCAGTTAAATTAAGGCAGTTTTTTCATTACAGCTAACTGTTATCTTTGTGCCAAGTGTTGGAAAAAAGCACAAAATGCTAGCTCTTAATAACCTTTTGGAAATAAATGTATAAACATACAGACAATGGTCTAGAGCTTGTCAGAGAATTCATTATTTCGCTTATTTTGAAATCATAACTTTTAACTGAGCTGATTATTCTTGAATGGCACTTTTCAGCAGAATGATCTGCTTTGCTTGTAAAATGATCTGGTTTGTTTGCAAAATGATCCGATTTGCTTGTAAAATGATCCGATTTGCTTGTAAAATGATCTGGTTTGCTTGTAAAATGATCTAGTTTGCTTGTAAAATAATCTGGTTTGCTTGTAAAATGATGTGGTTTGCTTGTAAAATGGTAACTCTGAAAGCTCAGATGTCAGAACAAGTGGTAGGTTAAAAACCCCGTAGATACTGGTTTTAACGTAGAACAGTACACACAAATATTACACTTTTCTGTGATTTGGGAACTGCAAACGTGTATCTGTCTAAGTACACACGCAAAAAAGAACAGTTTAAAATACCTGTTTTTCTCTTCTGGGTTTTACGGCTCTGTTTCCAGGTGTGACAACATTGATCTCTTTAAGATGGGATTTTCCTGAATTTCATATAGTATTTTAACTTTTAAAATATTCACGGAACTGTGCTGACGATCCCAGGAGCATAAATAAAGTTTCAAATGGAAAAATGTGCACTAACAAGTTGCTAAATGTAAAACCAACAAATAGAATTTGCATAGATTGTGTAAAAGTGAATTTTGGTTAATGAAATTAAAGAATATGTGATAAAATATCCACATAAAAACATCTTTTCTCAAGTAAAAATGCACACTTATTAGCATTTATTGGAAATTCAGAAAAAAAAAGTCAAATGTGCGTAATTATATACCTTTAAAGTATGATGGAGAAATGTCTTAAAATGGCTTTTAAGGTAAATTAGAAACAAAAGTTTTTGTATCATTTTAAAAGTTTTATGAGTTAGAGGACTTAATCTTTACGTATTGACATTTGGCAAATAAATTATGAGCAATGGTAGTTGCATGAAAAATGTTCGTAATTGAAGTATATCATTTTGATTCCATACATAAATATGAAGACCTAACTCAGTATGAATTGGATTAAAACAATAATGTTCTCTATGCTCCTCCTACCTTTATATTTTTGTTTATTAATGATCTTTGTCAACATCGCGAGTGCTTTCTCTTGTAGATACGCAGGTGCCAGGTTTGAAAAAGATTAAGATTGAACACGTTAAATTGCTAGTTTAGATTGACAAAGAGAAATTTAAAGACCAAAATGAATAATCTCAGGCTACTTAAAAAGGAGTTTTGCTCGCAAAGGTATTCCTCATTATTATACTTCAAGTTTTTAAAGAGATATTACTGAACAATAACCTAATAACCGCTTAAAGTTGCTCAAAAATAGACGCTAATGATTTTCTTCACTTAAAAAGGAGTAAGTAGACTATGTTCACTTGCCATCATCATACAGCCATTTGTATGTACCAGCAAATGATTCAATACCCTCTTTTCCCCTTAAATTGCTTCCTGAAGCTTGTGGATGACGAGAAGATACCCAAAGGGTTGGAATGTGCGCGCGTTTAGCTTTAGAGGTTCTGTAGACACATAATTTAAATGTGGAATTTAGAATGATTAACTGAGGAGTAGACCAAGGCTTCAAAGTAGTAAGTAAACATTTTGGAGGCAATAAATCAGGTTCAAGAAGAAAACTTGAGAAACATTAAACTGAAACGTTATTTAAGAACTGCTTATATTTTCTTCTGAGTTTAATATACTTTTAAAACTACCCCTAAATTTACATAGGTATATCACTGATGAGTATGTCAATAAATCGTTTGAGCAAAAAAACAAGGAAATGCAATATAGGCATGAAATAACATAATTGGCAAGGTTTGCTTTGTCAGCTTGAACTTTGGTAAAAATACTATGATCTCCAACAATTACAGAACGTCAGTAGAGGAAGAACGTTCTAAAAATCCTTATGGATATATGTTCATTGTCTGTTGTCTGAATGAAATAAAGCAACGGTGAAGGAAACATGAAACCTATATAGAACAAATAAAGGTGTTTCTTGTTCTGTTTAAATTAATGATGATTACCATACAAAAAGTGTTTCTTTTTTAAACAATCTCATGGTTATTGTCATATATAATTTGGATATTTCGAATGACAATTGTCTATGACGGTAAAATGTTTACTTTAATGTATATATATATATATATATATATATAGTTTACATACGTTTAAAGACACTCTATAGGACACTCATAAGCTGCCAAACTGCAGAACTCTGTAATATTTAGCTGTGATGTGGCAGTAGGTGGCCATGTCTTGCTATGCAGAAAGCTAATGCTCTGCTGTACGATAGGCTCTAATAATAGAATCTAATAAGTACAGCAACGTGAAATGTTATTAAGAGAAGAGAATCAAACAGCTATGTAATAAAGCATACATTTATGCTATCTAGACAAGTAAGGAAAACGTACAACAGAGTCAAGTTTGAAAACGAGACCATAGGAAACAAAAGTGAGGCCACTAAGAACAATAACCAGACACTAAATCGACGTTTTCTATATATTTTTATAATACATAAAGTGTTTATACCAAATTTTAGAGCTTGAAAATTCCTAAAATACAAATAGTTTCAAGTATAGTTTAAGGTTTTCTAAACTTTTGGTAATAAAGCAAGTATTTCTAAACGCCTCTTTGCAAACTCCTAAAGATCCAATCATTAAACTACATACTGTTTGCCACAACAACAATTTAAATAGTAATAGTAAATTTTATAAACTGTAGCTATTTATAGCTATTGTAGAAACTATTTGGATCTGTAAGTATTACGTGATACTATATTGAAAGATATAATGTATCTTATTAATTTAGTGAAATTTGTTGTTGGAGACTTACTTGTTTACTGACATATAATGCTGGTGAATGAGTACCAAAAGAATCAATAGTTTAAGGAGACAAAATCAGGTCATGGGGCTTGGAAGGAATATCAATGGTCCAAGTTTGAGGATAGCGTCCGAAAAACGTTTATTCGTATCAGCTTCTAACAAAGAAAAATTAGAAAACTATTTAGAGCTTCAGAGGTCTTCGAATGGACAAATCCTTTAGATACAAGTCCTTTAACTATTTTCCGAAATCATGAAAGGGAAAATAATGTTATCTTGCGTATCAGAATATACTTTAGTCAATGCATGAGGGTTTTTTTAGACTTTGGCTTAGATTTCAGATACTCCTTGATGGCAAAATCTTCCCTTATTTCAAAAACCATGATCCTTTTACTGGCTATGGTTTATTTATCATCATCTATATTCTATAACAACCACTTGTGGTCACTGAAGGCTTAAAAATTTGTGAATTTCCAATTTTTTTTAAGCCCAATTTTATTTGCAAAGTCGATAGGTAGTGAACTGACTTTTGGGTTGTCTCATTTTCTAAAAAAACTCCAATACCTGCCTTGTTTTGAATTGTATTATTTATCTTTTGCTTAACTACCTTTTATTAATAAATCCTGTGTAGCAAATAATCTTTTTACTTTACTTGCTTAATTTCGTTTTGGCAATTTAATCCTCAACCATCCCCATTTTGCAATGAAAGGCAGTAAATTCTTGTTTTTTTCCTTTTTTGATTTCATCTATATTTATGCCAAAGTTTAACAGCAAGCTTTAACCTAATTGTTTCAAGATTAGATTTTAGAATCTGAGAGGGACCCTGCAAATTGCTATTTGAAAATAACCCACCGCTCTCATACGTATTGGCTGGCTATTATCTGTATTTTTCCGGATATCTACGGAAAATTACCGCAATATTTTTATAATACCGTTTCAATTTTCCTTTAAAGTTCTTTGTCCTGACTGGTACTAGTCTAGCAAAGTCATTAAGTATATATTCAGTAATATATTCACAATGATTTGCAAAATCTGACACAAAGACTGGATCACACAATACACACAGAGACACTCTTCCTTCCCCCTCCCTCTCTCTCTCCCCCCCTCTGCCCTTCTCCCTGCTCCTCTGTAGTAGATTGCCAATACACAGTGGCTTTGAATTGTAAGGAAAATAGAATTGTAAAGTTTATTGATTGTAATAAAAACTTTTCCTAAAGACCAAAAATAAAAAGCAAGGAAAAATTGGAAGTGAGGAAAAGCTCAACAAATCGAAAACAAAAATTGATAGTTGGCTCTGTTGTTCCTTTCCAGAAAAGTGCAAATTAAAAAAAGAAGCAATTTTCAAACCATGTAACAACCTCATTCCTAGTATAAACAATATATTCATTCATAATCTAGGTGGAGTTACCAACTTTACCAGGAGAGAACTAAAACGATTTCTTTTATTGGTAGAGAACTTTTGTTCTTCTTTGGAATACAATTTGACTATCTCTGACTGTTTATATTATTTTCTAGACCTTTTGACAAGAGACTACTGTTAATTTTTAACTAATATCCTCTATTTTAAACCCAATGACGTTCATAACTACTTCCATTGTATCCTTTAAACACTTTGCAGGTTCCAAGATATCTTTCGGAAATAAAATTTACAGCGCTTACCCTCGCTTTGCACAGTGGCATCAAAAGCAATCGTTTCCAATGCCTGCATAAAGCCTGTGTGCTATTGGTCAAGACATCTTTTAACAGACTGGTTCTTTACATTTTTAATTATATTTTTAACACACTACATTCATACACCACAAACCCATATTCCCTGACCCCTTCTGTTCTAGTACTAAAATGGAATAATAGACAATATACTGGTTATCAAACTTATCATCAATTTTTCATGACCTTTCTCGAGGTTAAGAATACCTGCCTGAGTTTATTGTAATTACAAGATCTGCTTTCACAGATGGCAAACTGAACTGTTTTTCAAACACTTCTTTACCTGGTTGCAGGAAATTATTAATTCTAAGAATGTTGATAGAATGTGGTGAAGCTTTTGGCAAAAACCAAATGTGAAGTAACAACAAGCTAGTGGCTAAGGGTAGAAATTTACAATACCATACAGTGCCTACTAATTACACCACTCACTTAACTTAGAGCTGAATGTATTCTTGACTACAAATCACTTTCCCAAAGTCTCCTTGTCCATCAAGTACCACAGACACACACAGACACAAACATGCACACACATATATACACAGACACAGACACATACACATACACATACACACACATACATATATATATATATAGTCTGCAAGTACCACTTTAACTAGTTTACATTTCTCCAACATTTTTTATTAGCCATAATATTGCAATTGGAGGACGTAATATTTTTTTAGAGCAAAGTCGATAAACTCATGTGCCAGCCTCAGCAATTCTCTTCAAATTTTAAGTTATCGCCTCATGTCACCGAAATTAAAAGCAATTTCTTTAACCCTTAGTTTACTGGTAAAATATTTTATCTAATTTTACTGGTAAGAGGTCAAAGTGACCCCAATCAAATTTTNACACATACACATACACATACACATACACATACACACATACATATATATATATATATATATAGTCTGTAAGTACCACTTTAACTAGTTTACATTTCTCCAACATTTATTATTAGCCATAATATTGCAATTGGAGGACGTAATATTTTTTTAGAGCAAAGTCGATAAACTCATGTGCCAGCCTCAGCAATTCTCTTCAAATTTTAAGTTATCGCCTCATGTCACCGAAATTAAAAGCAATTTCTTTAACCCTTAGCTTACTGGTAAAATATTTTATCTAATTTTACTGGTAAGAGGTCAAAGTGACCCCAATCAAATTTTTGGCTTTAAATTCTTCTCGAGATTAAACGTGGCAATGTCCATGTGGAAGTATGATTAGAAGACTGTGTTGCTGCCTTGCGATTGATTTTGAGATTATATTCTGCATCACAATGACTGTTTAGCCCTGATTATCCCAACTGAAGAGGTTGTCTAAAATCAATATTTTATAGGTACCGACTTATTTTGTCATCAAAACGACCTAAAATTAAATTGCTATGCCATTAGTAAAACACAGTTGGGCGATGGCAAAATGTGAACCTTTAAATTTTATCCAGGTCCAGTAATTTTCACCAGTTTTCTCAATTAGATAAAATTTGTGAAAAAAATTGGTTGGTTTGATTTTCATTTTGTATGTAAAAGTTGCGTGCAAGGACATGATCGTTCTAACATAACATTGTTAGGACAGAATGCAGTGCACATCTGTAGGAATTAAAGGTACTTTTGAAATGGTTACAAGTTGTCTTGTCAAATCTAATGTCTTATAATTGGTTTTATTTGTTGTTTGTAAAATATAAAAAAGGGTGTATGGAGAATATTTTATGCTACTTATTGATTATTCCCCTTTCCCCGTTATATTTAAATGAAAAGTCCATTGCGTTTTGATGAAAACTTAGCAAGTTTTCTTTGGGATTAATTTGAGAATATAGCAGATTTCCAGATTTCTATAAAATATATGAATTACATATATAATAATATATTATCTATAGTTGGATTGGTATTTTATATATATATATATATATATATATATATATATATATACTAGCAGAAGTACCCGGCGTTGCTCGGGTAAAAAAGTGCACTGTCGGAGGCTAAAAAGGATCAAGATAATTGTAAGGAATTGCTCGATTAGAAATGTGGTGGTAGACCATTTCAGTTCAAAGAGCTGCAACTACCTTGACACTTGGAGTACAGTATAGAAATTATAGGTAATTTAAACGTTGGTAATCTTACGAAAGATAATGTTGTATTAGAACTTCAAATAAAAAATGCTATTGCAATACATTGGCAAAAGAAAGAAGATTAAGACAAAACAAAAAATAAAGTCCTCCCCGGCGGGGAGGACTTTATTCCAAGGTTCAGTAGTTTTCTTATAAATTTTCTTCAAACAAACAAACATACTCATATATATATGTATGGTTATATTAGTTCTAAATAAAAAGTTTTGAATTTCGACCAACACTAAAAGGAGTTTCAATTTTTTTACAATTTGATGGGAAGACCGACATGTACCTACGTTACTCATTATCTTGACAGGATCCAGACTTACATCGACGCTAAAAACTGTCATACCCTCCTTTTAAGCCAACCTTTAAAAGCACATACACGCGAAGATATCTTATATTATAATTTTTACTTGCAGAAAACATAGAATTATGATAGGCTTAAATAAGGAAGCTGTGTACCAGCAAAGGTTACTAGTCATTGAATGGTTTCTTTGGTAATTTTTCATTACCGTTTTCGGAACTTTTTTGTTAGAGGTCATGAAAGTTTCAGCTTAACACCAAGGACCAAAAAAACAGTCATAAGTCTTTGGAAGGACTTGCAGAATAGAAAATACATAAAGAACGTACAAACAGAAAGTCAGGTGAAATCCTATTACTATTATATTACAAATCACCATAGCTGAAAGGTTCGCTGGTATTTCGTAAAGAACGAATCTACCGTTCGTGCTTTTTCGATTTCATAAAAAGTTTTTCTAAATGCTAAGACGAACGGAAATAGACCTGAATCTAAGAAATCAAGTGTGGACAAAAAGCGCATTGATGAATAACCTAGGAAGAAACATGATATTGATGCATCGATTTAAGAATTTACAAAGGCTGGCAAATGAGATCTTTTTCGACGTGACAGTAACGAAAGTGGTTATCAGCTGACGTAGAAGTTCTTGCGTTAGACTAGATGGCGTGTTGGAGAGGAAGAGTCTTGGATATTTTAGGTACACTTATACTAAAAATTCCGAAATTATTTTGCTAGCAACAAAAGGGTAGGAAAGGAAACTAGTTAAACAAATAGGAACTTAAGGCCTCTCGAGGATAACTGCAAAGTTGATTCAGAGACATCATCTTTCCCAGAGAAGAACGTTGTCTGTGTTTTGGAAGACCCACAATGTTTTATGGATAAAATTGTGTCCTGCGTCTCGCAAGTGAGAAAAGATCAGTCAAGAGTTAATATAAGCCATGAAACACCACTGCAATGGATAAAACTCGTACCTACCACTATATAATATTTGAAAGCAGAGTTGATACAACCGGAAATTAAACTGTTACTTTACAGACCACAAGACATACGAAAAGTGGAGTGTCTATACGCCTTGCTGCTAATAATGACGGAACTAATGAAAACCACGAGTTTTAAAAGAGTTAAAGGAAAAGTACCACCTAATAACCAAGACCTTAAATCCCTTGCTTACATGGCTACTGCTTATAATAGATAGATAGATGAAGAACACCCGTCGAAGTGGGTTTTTTGTACTTAAAACTTTTGCATATGGGTTTTAGATAATTCTTCCTCCTTGAAAAGCCAAAAAGATGAAACTTATACTATTCCTGGGAAATCCCTTGATGCTCTGTGGAACAAGCCCTTTAAACCAATGTGCAAGGAGGAAAATAAGTGGATAAGTGAAGAAGAAATGCAAAAAAAGATGTCCTCGATACTTTAAAATATCCACTTCATAGACTCCTCGCACAATTGATACATCTTTTGCAGAACAATCTGAAGAAGCTCGTCTTCTTGAAAATCAATCTCTAACATTTTTTGACTTATTTTTCTGATGAGCTTTTCAGGGAGACATTACAGCAAGTGAAAATAGGTTTTCTATATCTTTCTGGCTCATATATTTCTCCTAAAGCCATCCTATACATAATAAGACATTAATTAGACATCAATTTTTGTTGTATTCTTTGGGCTTAAGCTTTTACTTGCTCTCCTCAATTTTATTCGACGTCATTTTTAAAACAACGTCGGACTTTATCTGGCTATTTAGCTTCTTTTCTCTTATCGTTTTCTCATTGATGTTACATCTCTTCCCTTATTAGCAGGCACTTCTATGGAAATTGTTCCAATAAAATTCTTAGCTCTTGTTCCGTCCTTAAAATTTTCAAGCGTTTGACACGTCTTGCAGAAAGTATTTACCCGAATTCTGTCTCAACACCAGGCTACAAAAACCTTGCTTTTTTCCTACCTTCCTTTGTGGTGCATCAAAATTTTGTAACTCTCTTCCCTGCTCTTGCTTTTCAAGGACATATTCAGGATACAATCATAAAACTGTTTTCAAAAACTCCTGACCTACATACACCCTGTAAAATTAATATCCATTTTATGCTATAAGGATTCACGGACACGCTTTCTGTTACGTTCCCATACTTTTTAAATTCTGTTATGAGAATAACAATTTTTACCCCTTGTACAAGACTCAATGTCATAATTTCTTTAATTTTTGGTTGAAAGGTGGCTGAAAGGCAATGTTCACTTGATAAAATGTTGACACACATCTGCTTCTTTCTATAGATTAAAGGTTTTCGCTTTTCCCACTTTAAACTTTCCATCCCCGAGATATATTTATAAACAAATTTTGGATCTCTAGCAAAAACAATAGCAAATCCAAACCACCTGTCTGTTGACAAGATCTAATCCAGCTGAAATTTTGCCCAGCATTTTGGTAGCCTTCTTTGTGATCATGAAGATACAAGCCTTGAGTTTTCATACTTCAAAGTTTTCTGATCTACAAAGCCAGGATTAGGGTCTTCAAATGCAATAGGAAAAAATGGATTATACACAAGTACAATTAGAACACACCTTTATATGTGGAAATGACATAGCAGGCGACAAAGAAATTGTTTTCTAAAAATGAAATAGGAACTCAAGGAGTACTAACAAAATAGGAAAGACATGAATATTACACGTTAGGAGACTCAGTATAATTTAGAGTTTTATTATAATTATTCCATTTAAAGTAACGAAAATAACATATTCAATGACATCAAATTATTTTCAATGTTGTACAGTTTTTTAATTGTCTAAAATCAGAAGATATGGGGAAACTATCTGAAAAGCATAACTTGCTTGATCATGAAGTTAATTGGCTTCTTAAATTATTATTTTAACAAATATTATGGAATTTAGACAAAATAAGACGGTGCTTGTATATTTTAACATCACTTTGATTCTGATATATTGGAAGGGTTAAATTTCATTTCGAAATAAACCATTGAGAGATTTAATGGAAAGATTTTGGATATGGGTGTGCAAAGGGAACCAAAAAACTGTAATTTCCATTTTGTGCTAATACGGAAGATACGGACATTTGCAACATGGGAAAAAAAGAATAATTTACTTGATCTTTTCAATCATTTTGGAAAAAAATTCTGTTATTAAATATTCGAAGATTAAAAACGGCTTTCTTAAAAGCCCAATGTTGTAAAAGTTGTCTGGCTTTATAGGTGGGATAAGCGTAAACAACGATTGTTGTACTTACTTAACAAGGGATATTTTAGCAAACTGTATTGACTTCTCTAATTTGTCTTCTAAAAAAATCAGATATCTCTTTCAAGAAAAAATCAGTGAGAAAGTTGCTATCCTTTTTTTGCTCTAAATACAGTATATTACATATTTGTTGGTTTTAAACCATGCAGTACAAAGGCAACCATGAATTAAATGTAATTATTATCCTTCACAGAAAAATAAAATTTGTTTCGTTTGGCAACCTTGTAATAATTCTAATTTTTATCATTCACAGAGAAATGAAATTTGTTTCGTTTGGCAACCTTGCAATAATTCTAATTATTATCATTCACAGAGAAATGAAATTTGTTACACTTGGCAACCTTGCAATAATTCTAATTATTATCATTCAAAGAGAAATGAAATTTGTTTCGTTTGGTAACCTAGCAATAATTCTAATTATTATCATTCACAGAGAAATGAAATTTGTTTC
>RDPX01000005.1:106229-117574 GCA_003991215.1 Morbakka virulenta | reverse complement strand
AACCTAGCAATAATTCTAATTATTATCATTCACAGAGAAATGAAATTTGTTTCGTTTGGCAACCTTGCAATAATTCTAATTATTATCATTCACAGAGAAATGAAATTTGTTTCGTTTGGCAACCTTGCAATAATTCTAATTATTATCATTCACAGAGAAATGAAATTTGTTTCGTTTGGCAACCTTGCAATAATTCTAATTATTATCATTCACAGAGAAATGAAATTTGTTTCGTTTGGCAATCTGCTAATAATTCTAATTATTATCATTCACATAAAAATGAAATTTGTTTCGTTTCACAAGAATATTTTCGAATTTTTTATTCCCTTTCAGAATCTTTTACATCTTTAATGCTCCATTTTCTTTCCTTATTTGACAATGGAATTGTCACAAACTTTCTACCAATGATCAATAATTAAGATTTGAAATCAAAATTTATGTTTTCTAACGTTGAACTGGTGGTACAGTCCAAGACATTTAACGGTATATGTTAGATCACATAACCTTGTCCATTATCGAAGTAGTATACTACTTATTTAATATTATTGGAAGCTGACTGCAGAATTGATGTTTAAATTAATGATGTTTTTTTCTTATAAAGATAATGACAAAAAGGATTTGCAAAGCTGCTGACTTTCATGGAGCTCAATGTATAAAAAGCTATATATCCGGTAAACTATCTTGCAAATGGTGTTCTTACCTGTCCCTTTCTTATACGCACTCATTTAGACCCACCGATACAGAAGCTATTTCTCTACCGACTGTTCTATATCCTGCCATGCTTCTACACCTCCCCACTAAATGTCGCCTGCCAAGCGCCCTCGCCTTTGTCTTTTATTTCTTTTCCTTTCCATCTTTCTATAAACGATCAAACCTGAAAGCTGATCTACCCCGGTAATCTTTCCAAAAAAGCGGAGTTTCCGCTTCAGAATATCATACATCTGTAGCATACGCCCACGAATGCCCTGTAATATCAAGTAGTTTTTGCAGTGTTTTGTCCAGCTGGCTCTGAGTAAATTATTCTTTACGCCATATTTCTCAGAGACATCTTCTACCCTCGCCATTGCAAGACAAATAAATCAAGTTTATAACCACTTAAACGAGTTGACAAACTTAAAGGACATACATAAAAGGGAACTCCAACTGCAGGAAGGATACTTTTCAGTTACAGATTTATTACAGGTGAATCTGAGACTCAGATTCAACTATCCTTTACAGAAAGGGACAAAGAAAAGAACTCGTAACTTCAAGATGAAGAACCCATACGGAACTCTTCAATTTAGCCTTCCCTTAAAAGACCTCTCTCAAATTCTTCGTGATGTTACGTACTGTTGTCAATACATATTACTCATGGAAATAAACATACAATTTTAATCAACTCTCCAAGGTATCAAGCACAAGTATTAAGTTTTTGGGGTCTTTTGGGGCTCAATTCAGTGTGATTCATCCTAGTGAGAAGATCAGGGTTGCCCAATATCCTTATGACAAAATTAACAATGACAGTGCTGGAAATTATTCCCTTAGTATTAAGTATTTGAAATATCAACAGCTAAACTGAATTATTTTGCTCTGATGTGGATTAAGGAAAAGAAAAACTAAACTACCACTCATTAGTAAAACTGGCTCAATGTTATCTAAGCAAGTAAGTATTTATTCGCCACTAAAAAAACACAAATGTACAAAGGTAAAATCTAAAAACCTTGTACATAATGTCATCAGAAATAGTAAAAAAATAAGAGAAAACAGAAAGGAAAAAGTACAAAACATACAGGTGGGACGGTATTCTAGAGAAACGGTGGCAGGGATAGCATAATACAGATCATGAAGACCTCATTTTTATTATAGCCCCTTGTAACAGAAATGGACATGTGACATATAACAGAAAACAGACATTGAGCCGCACTATATCTATAAAAATCTACAATGGAAGCAATATCAATAGCTATGCTGTAAAGAAAACAGAATTTTCAGTAATACACGTAGATACCGTCTTCTTTCTTCTCGAGTTTTTCAAAGAAAACTTTTTTGATGTTGTGCTTAAAAGAGTTAGTATTTGTATTTAATTTTATGTGCGATGGTAACCTGTTCCATAATTTGGGACCTAGTTATGATAGAGCTTTTTGGTCATCGTTACTGCTTCGGTATGATATTTGAAGTTTGCAGCTGGTGGGCATGGCTGAATTGGCTGTAAATTTCGGATATGTAAGATGGTGACATTTTTTGGAAAAATTTGAAAATGTTTGTATTTGCGCATTGCTGAAATATCTCTTTAGTTGGTAGCCAATTTATTTTCAGAAAAAATAATAGCAGAACCCAAACTAGGAAAAGTTGGAAGCTACAATTACAAATTTTACTTTAGCTGTTTAATCTCTAGTACAGACAGGGTAATAGATTTTAGAATAATAGAACTGGTTATGGTGGACGCAATTTACCACTTTTAAAATATTTATGGCAGAATTTTACTGAAAAGGTAGTGTACAAAGAGAATTCAGCATAAGACAGCTGTGAGAATGAAAAAGGGAATTTTACCACATTTGAAATATTAATGGTGACTTCTGAGATAAAACTAATCCAGTTGGAATCATTGGCCGGTTTATCTCAAGAAGGTTATCAGCAAATAACGATTCATGCAAGCATATAGCATACCTGACAGTAAGAAAGGCTGTAATGGCTTGAAGTTGTAACAATATGTTGTCATAACCTTTTCCCAAGTGAATATAACTTACTGTTTCAAGCTTCAATAGAACAAAAGAGTTTGAAGACCAAACCAAAACTGATAAACCTGATATATTCAGCATGTCTATTGCAAAGTATGAGATCATGACTACAGAATCAATAAAGGATTCAAAATAGGAATCTGTAGCACACCCATATTTGGTGAAAAGCAATAAGTGAGGTTAACTGTTGTCAATGAGCAAAACCTTTATCGTTTTGTTTGACAGGAAACATTAAGTGGAATAATTAAAACAAATTGTCTTTCAGAAAAGCCTCAGTCCAGTAGTTCAGGTATCAAATTTGGTGAGAAAAGGCAAGTCAATAATTACGCCTACTTTGGAACATGTTTCTTTAGTCTCCTCACTTTAGTTCTAATAAACGTTTTACTTGCCCACTGCCCAAGATAATACCTCGCTCCTCCATCTTGGATAACCGTGGATGAGGACAGAGGCATACTCAACTGCAAATCCCATCCCCATTTGGGATGGGGTTGATGTTTACTGTTTTGCGTCAGCTTATAGATCCATACTGATTCCTCAGTGTTGTGTCCGTTATTTTTGTTGGTAGTGGTTTTAAAGCAATCATTCGTCAGATAGATTGTAAGAGGTCCTGCTGTTTGTTTTACTACTTTTGTAGTAACAAGAAGCTTAAGATAAAATCATGTCAACAATGTCGGGATTTTAATTTCCCATATATAAATATTTAAATCATTTTACCTAAAGCATTGGGGCAGGACTATCTCCAACCTCAGATATGCTGATGATGTAGTTTTGATAGGAAGCACAATGGAGGAGCTACAAGAACTGGTAGATAGAGTAAAAGAAGCCTCAGAAAATGCTGGACTATCACTAAATGCAAAAAAGACAAAAGTGCTGAAAATCATGAGCCAAAACACCAGGAATGAACACAGCATTTTTGTAAATGGACAACCACTGGAAAATGTCAATCAAATGACCTACTTGGGAGCACTCTTCCCCAATGACTNCGTTTTACTTGCCCACTGCCCAAGATAATACCTCGCTCCTCCATCTTGGATAACCGTGGATGAGGACAGAGGCATACTCAACTGCAAATCCCATCCCCATTTGGGATGGGGTTGATGTTTACTGTTTTGCGTCAGCTTATAGATCCATACTGATTCCTCAGTGTTGTGTCCGTTATTTTTGTTGGTAGTGGTTTTAAAGCAATCATTCGTCAGATAGATTGTAAGAGGTCCTGCTGTTTGTTTTACTACTTTTGTAGTAACAAGAAGCTTAAGATAAAATCATGTCAACAATGTCGGGATTTTAATTTCCCATATATAAATATGTAAATCATTTTACCTAAAGCATTGGTTGCTGCATTCAGGCTTAAGTAATGCGTAGCTAATTTTTGGTGTTGAAAATCAGCTGAGGATGTAAAAGCAAGCTTATCTTCACCACAGTGAACTGTTCAAAGGTTTAGAAAAAATTACATACTATTTGCTATTTGCCAAGTAATTTAATACCTAAATACAGTAAACTGAATTTCAACTAATTGTAAGCTTTTTTGACCCACAAAGATCCAAGCTTTAAATGACTTACCACCGGGGTTGTTTTTCAATACTGTTTCTAGATGTGGATTGCATTAATGTTTTTCAGATTCCCAGTTCAACAACTTTGAATTAAACTCCTAATTTTAATTTTCAAAACAAACAGCATTGCTGGAACTCATTAGGATGAAGACGCTACGACTAAGGTGAGATGGAAAAAAGCTGTAAGGAGTAAAAAAGGAAAGTTCATGAGAGTGCTTCATTAGAAGAACAAGAGGATGGATTTAGTAGACGGCATCACGCCGATGTGACAAAAGTTGCAGAGTTCAAGGGAGAGCAAAATCAAATTAGAAAAGCAACTCAAAATCAGGTCGAGGAGAGCCAACTCACAAGATTGTCGACCTGGTTAACCATGAAACAGTTTTTTTTGCAAGGACGAAATGTAGATTTGTAAAAAAAAAGAAGAGCTTTGAAGTGGCATAGCCTTGTGAGGTACAAAATGACTTAAAACTTACAGGAAGGAGGATTACTTATTAGTTGTTTGTAAGCATTCAAGATGCAAGAAGAAGGCCTTTTCTCTAGTTCATCCGTTCAGTCACTAAATAATCTTGGGTTTCAAATTCATTTAAATAAGAGAACGATTGGTGTTAATTCCACTTTTTACTGAAAGTCGCGAGTTTGGCCCTGCTTTTCGTTTCTTTTTTAAACAACTTGAAGATTCCCTTACAAATCACCAACAAGTTTAAACTCTTACAAGGTAGAGGAATAGCCAAAATTTAAAATAAAGTGGCATCAGCATATATGTTGGTTGGCAGTAAAGTTGCTGGAAAAATCATTCGCATTAAGAATAAAGCTTTTAAGAATATTCTGCTTTAAGTCATATACCCAAAACGATCAGAGAGAAATAACTTGATATCATTATACAATTTTCAATAAGTGCCCAAAACAAGAGAACTTTCACAGCAAAGCAAGAAGTCATACTCTGTGAAATACCCAGGATATATCAAAAGCTGTAGCATAGCTCTTTTCGGACTTATTCATAAAGCAGTAAATGATATCCTTGGTAACATCCAGGAAAAAGATCAGGCATAAAACGGAGAAAGGCAAGAAACATAGAAACACCAAAAAAATTCTCAAGAGATTGTTACCATCCCTGTTGTATGTTCCTAAAAACTGAAAGAAGACAACACACATTGACATGCATTTTAGTTACTATTGTACACAAATAATTAGAAATTTTGAGAATATAAAACACAAGATTTGCATAACTTTTATTAATTTTTAGTATCTGTGAACAAATAAACGACACATGTTCATCTTGATTATGCTTTTGTTACTTTTACAGAAAGAAAAATACACGAAATTATTCTAGAACACATTCATGGACAATGTCATGGTAATGTTTAAAGGACAGCATAACTAAAGGTGATTTGAATAAGAAAATTTCATCTCAGCAGCAATCAGATGACAGGGCTAAACATTAACCAGATAGCTTTTTTTGAAACGTCTTATAATATTCTTTAAAAAATTATTTCCATCTTACATTTTTACCTTAGATAAGGTGACGCCATATAAATTGCTCATTTCAAAATATACCTCAGATAAAGTAAAAATTCATTAGGATAGTAGGCCTTTGCATACTCAATAAAATCAAGCCATTCTTATTCAAATCTAAATTTAAGATCGGTTTGTCTAGTTACAGAGGGCAGACCGAGAGAACCATTTCTCTAATTGGCTGCTTTGAGAACCATTACCCTAATTAACTGCTTTGATTTCTTATTATCTTAAAATCAAAATCATGCAGTGGCAACCATATTATTAAAAAAAAAAAAAAAATCTCCATATATGCTATTGAAATGTAGGTGTTTGAGGTCAGAAATCTATTTTTAAGAACGGTTTTCTTCATGTCGAAAGAACTTCGAGTCCTTTTATTGCGAAAAGAAAAAGAAATGTGTTAACTGGGGCATAAAAACCAATTCTTAAACTAGGGTCCTTCGTTACACAAATTCCTGAAATGCACCGACTCTTCATTTGGATCTATCAGTAGCTCAAAAAGACCCTTTCCGATCGATTGGTAAATTATTATCCTTTAAATTTTCCATGCGACGCTTAAAAATAAGAAACATTAAAAAAGCTCTCCTACATTACTTCCATCCATTTAATTCAATTACGATCAGACTTTAAAGTGCAAAACTGTCATTAATTTTTGTAGTCAGGTGGCAAGTTGAGTTTCAGTCTGTCTTGGAAGACTGCTAGACTGATGTGACTAGCTTGCTCCAAGTAATTATATTTTAAATGCCAAAAGAGGAAAACGCTTAATATGGATTTCCTAACTAACAACTAACAAAAGTTTGGGTCAATTTTGTGATACGTTTGTTTTCCTTCAGGCCTCGCCACTTTGCTTGGGTCTCTTGAAAGTGCCACATACAACTCGTTTTCGGCAGCTGTACAATATGTTAACTAGGGTACGTTGGAAAAAGTTATGAATGCATCTAAACATCACTTACAAATTCCAGTTACTGGAAAGATGGCAAAACAGCAGGCTGGTAACGACGATCCCCACAGTTCGGTGTACAATATCAAGTGTACGATAACATCCGGATACCAAATGTTTGAGCAATATTTGCTATTTTCATGGAACTAGAATGACCAACGTCACATCCGGCTTTTGAAACAATAGACTGCAATTGTGTGACATGCCACTTAACAAACCAGCAGACTTTGCCTTGGAAACAAGGTGGCCAAAGTGACCACTGCCATAGAAGTGAGAAGTGTTTTTTCAGCAGTGAAATTGAGAACCAGAACAAACACCATACCAATATGATGATTGAGGGCGTGAGCTCCGTAGATACAATTAACTACCTGAAGCAGGGATAATATTTTTCTTGTAGGACCTCATCCATCGAGCATAGCAGTAGCTCAACTTGGTTTTGGGGTTTTTTTGGAGGGAGGTGGAGAGTTAACATTCAAGGACCATTTAAGGCAAAAAGCCGCCAAGTGTAAGCAAGTGTGAAAAAAAGGTGGAAAACGATTAAGCAAATATCAGGAGGCACCTGTCCAGTTGTGACAACAGCACTCCATACAAAAACACGTGGTAGATTTATCGAGATACAAAATTGCCTAAGCGGCAAGGTACCTCAAGCGCCATGCCAAGACACAATATTCTTACGAGCATTCTTAGGAAATGACACACCAGGGGCGTTCTTAAAGAGCATTCCTCAAAAGAAGAAGAGATCTCACTAGAGGAGACGTCAGAATGATTGCTCATGAATACTTAAGGGGTAAGAGAGCATGGGGGTATGGAGTGAGCTTTCTATTTTGCAATACCAGTTGGGTTTTGCCACAATGAAAGTAAAGAGCCAATCTCTTACGGTCGAAAGCCAGATTCCAAATTTTCCGCTGGAGTGACTTGCTTTTGCTGATAGAATCTCAAGAAACGCTAACAGTAATGAAATATTCGTCAGATGTAATTCCGTCCAGTGTGACACGCATTTTACGATCTGAGAGAAAGGGTTGAATGAAACCACATCTACACAAATCCCATAACCAGAAACCTTGTAAAGCAAGTCGTCTTATCACACTGTATGAAGTGCCTGTAGCATGCCCTTAACCAGACTTGTCCATAAATCTAGAGGCAGGTCTCATGATTAGTCAAAACATTACCAGTGGAACGTGATCCTCTAAATCCGTACTGAGCACCAACAAAGAAGACCTGGGTTCCACTAGAATTTCAGTCTCTGCATTGTTTAAAAGTCGTTCAAAGACGTTACTTGTAACAGGAAGAAGACTTACAGAACGATATTTGTCAGTATCAGATGGATTACTAGCATTCGCGAAGACAGGGGTAGAAATCCTTTCAGGAAAGTGGAAAACAAGACCGTTATTGGAGATGATTAAAAAGTTAGGGCAGTAAGAAATAAAGTTCAAAAGCGCACACTTTCAAGGCGAATACTGGAATCTAATCTAAAAAGAGAACCGAACACGATCATTAAACGTATAATCGATATGCCACTGTACTGTACGTCACATCGTACATATTGTGGGGTTCCGTTTCCGTGTTCCTCAATTTTCTGTCAAGCAGTTTCATGAAACTATGATGGCTCACAACAATTAAGTTAGCAATAAACATTGGCTCCCTTTCCCATCATCAGGCAGAGAACATCATTCTCGACTATGGTTGATGCTGTCATTTAGGCATCTCTTGTCAGTCATCCGACAAGCTCTTGAATAAATTTAGCAACAAACGAACGAAAGACAGAGAGAAGAAGCAAGTAAATAAGTAAACAAAGAAATAAAGACCTGTTTTTTTAGCAACTTTAATTTTTGTGTCAGTTGTCTTAAAGAAAAAGATGTCAAGTAAAAATTTATTTTGGCGTAATTCTATTTTATTATACAATGCAAAAATGAATACAGAATTAAAATGTGAGTTATACAGGGGTATAAATGGATTTATTACAATCATTATACATAAACTGGATGCAACATTAGACAATTTATTAAAAACATCATCACAGGCAGTTATAATGACAACATAATACTAATAACAGAATAGTAAGCCAGTTTCTTTTCGTGAAAAATTGACATGGTGCTGTTTGTATTCTAGTAGTTTTTTCATCTAAAAGACAAACATTAACACCAGAATCTTCCACGAATTTTACTTATACACAAACACAAAGAATGAGTTCTGCGCTCATGGTATTTAAGCACGCGCTTCGGGTGAAAAAGAAGCACCAACATGCAAAAATGCTCTGTGTAAAATAAAACAATATATACCAAAACAAAGAAGTACTTAGGAACACCCTGGGGTAAAGTTTAATTGGTATTATTACGGTACGAATTTACAGTTCAAAGGAGAGATCCTTAAAAATTCGGTACTGGTGCTGTTGTCTTGTGTACGATACAGGTTGTAGTTGTTGTCACGCTAAATTAAGCTTAACTGTTCAAGAATCGAAGCCTAAAACACACACAAAGACTGCAGGATTAATTCTCTTAGCCATAAACGGCGGAATAGATGCAGCATTTATGAAGCTGAAGCATGACGTGAGGTTTAATAGGGTTTTTCAATCTTGGAGAGTTCCATATGTACAAATGCTTGCTACAATTAAAAACAAAACAACTAGAGTCAACATGACAAGACCAAAGAATACGCTTAAGCACAGTGTCTTCTAAAAGGAAACTTGATAGGTCACCACGATTTCTTCCGATGTGAGTATTAGTTGCCAAACTACCGATCAAGATTGCAAAACAATTCAAAGTTCATTAAATATTTAAACTGGGCAGGGTAATCGCTTCAGGGTAAGAAGTAGTACCGGCGTAATCTTAACTTCAAAACGTAGCACAACACAAGAAAGTACTATGTGAAAAGGTCATGGCCTAAATGACAGAAACATTGTCAGCAAACAGTAAAATCCTACGTGATCAAATCAATAGTTAACACGAGGAATTTAAACATCCGACCCATCACCCCTACCCCCGCAAGGCTGGAGTAACGTTCTTGTTATAACTGCTATTCTTTGCAGAACACTAAAACGTACAAAGTCATAGATTCCTAAATTACTAATTACCATAAAACTAAATGGTATTATACGAATACATAGATTATAATGCTTTGATTACATATAGTATCAATCCAATAAATATTTAATGAAACATAAAACTCTGATCGAATTTTGGCATCACTTCAGCATGGCTGCCCCCTAACCATCCTATTTTTGGCCAAAATATTCAAATCAAAATTATTGAGTAAAAGCTAAAATACTAGTTTTTGATCAAATACACTTTTATGACGAAAGTATAATTTCTGTTATTTCTATATAATGAAGCTTATCATACCTTTTAGATAAGCGTAGGGCATTTCCATCGTTCGATAAATATATTCTATTTGCGACGAGTGTAACCACAATGTATGACTCCCTAGTTCGAAACAACTATCCAGGGGGGAGGGGGGCACTTGATTATCTGAGGAAAGTGGAGTGGATGGTGTTTACAAGTACAACCTTACAATAGACCTAACTGTTTTGAAGCTTTCCTCCTAAAAATCACCATATAATAAATAACAGTAATATTAATGATGCTAATAATGATAATAGTAATAATGAAGATGATGATAATAATAGTAATAATAATGATAATAATAATAATAATAATAAATAATAATAATAATAATAATAATAAGACTTAGGCAGGGAATTAAAGAAGTTATGGGACATCCCGATAAAGGTGGTTCCGATCATCATAGGAGCTCTGGGTACCCCACTAAAAAATTTAAAAAAGTGGTTAGGAGAACTTGGGTTGAAAACAAGAACAGTCGAAATGCAGAGAACTACGTTACTTCAGTCTGCAAGGGTACTTCGGAAAGTGCTTGAGGTTTGAGGAACCTTGCTGACACCATGCCTCAAGAAACTCCACTAGCGATTTAAGATCATAACTTAGTGTGCGACACCAATGTAATAATAATAATAATAATAATAACAATAATAATAATAATAATAATAATAATAATAATAATAATAATAATAATAAACAGGAATCAATCGTAGCCACAGTTCTCTTATTGAGTAAAAAGTCAACCAAAGTGGTTGTTTTAGTTATGACTTCCACAACTGAAAAATTTAAGTGGAGCGTCCTTAAATGATGTCCAATATCATAATGCAGTTTCTTCTCCCTCGTTAGAACATTCAACTACCTTTTGGTAAAGACTATAATCTTTGACCTAAAATAAGCATGGAGTACTAAAAACCCAAACTAACAAAAAACCCTAAAAAATTGCAACGAATCCCTTGTTATTTTTATGAAATTTTGACATATGCTTCAATATTCAACTATAGTTTGTCATACTTTTACTTCTTTCTGAATTTCTTTACTTTTTCTTGTGTTTTCCTTTCATAGCTATCTCTGCTTGCTGCACAGCGTACTCTTGCTTTTGTTTACTCAAAGATGCAATTTCATCATCCAGTGCTTTTTTCATATCTTCAATTTTCTTCTTTTCTTCGTTCTGTTTTTTCTTCATTTCTTCAAACCTGGCTTGAAGCTGTTATGAAACAACGACTCGTTAGCGCAGAACACAACAAATAAGAACACTATCAAAACTACACCCCCTCCACCACCACCACCACCACCA
>RDPX01000005.1:70379-91296 GCA_003991215.1 Morbakka virulenta | reverse complement strand
CTCCCCCTTGTGAGAGGGACATCAGGTCCTCACAATTGGAACACGCATTTACATTATATCTTTTGCAGTGATTTACCAGTGTAATTTTTAAGCTTTGTTAATAATATATATATATATATATATATATATATATATATATATATATATATATATATATATATATACAGTTTCAAAAATAAAAATTTACCAGCTTAACTACACGTAGCATGAACAATGCCGCTAATAATAATCACGTAGGGGTGTTGAGAATAACATTGACACAAGCTGTGGTGAAAATACAGGGCAATGAAAATGGTAATGACGGAAATTATAGCACTTGTGGTGACGATACCAGTGTTATTAAGCGTGATGTAACTGAAAAAGATAATGTGGCAGATATTTGATAACGTTGAAGCCCTAAAATCAGTTGAAAGGCATTTAAATAATATACTACGGCATTTATGGAATAGCTAATTTTAAAATTTTAATATAACATACAATACCATTTAACAGAAAAAATATAGCATGTCTTAGCGAACTCAGTTTGAAGGATGCTTAACTTGGATAACATAAACCCAGTTGTTTTAGAATCCCTTATTGCTGTTGGGTCGCTATCTCGAAATAAATTAAATAGGAGTTAAGCGTAATAGGTTTTATCACCAGTGTTCTCTAACTGCCAGTAAAAGCAGACAAAACTCATGAAACCAATAGATTAAATCAACAGAAACTGAATTATAATTCAGAACTCGTAATGGTTCTACGCACTGATCTATTTTCATACTTAATTTCCAAACAAAAAAATCTATGCATTAATTAGTACAACGAAAATTTACTTAAATACTACATTAATTCATTAATTTTGTTTCCATAGTCGGTGCAACCTTTTGCTGACTGTCGCCTTTTTCGGGATTCTTAAGACAAGCAAATATAATTTTTCACGCAGACCTGCTACCGAGGTTGTAAAAAGAAAGGAGACAGATGGGAGTAGGCATTACTAAGATTACCAATATATTTTACTCCAACTAACTCACCAAATGTCCATTAATAAACAATATCTAAACCACCAAACACCGAATTCTCTTAAAGCTAAATATTCTTGTTCTTGTTCTTTCTCGGTAAAATTCTGTCACAGATTGTTACCAAAAGTAACAACGGGTACTGGAGCATCTTTTCAATGACCAGCTTCTATTTACTGTTAAACAAAGTTTGAAAAACCTTTGACATTTTAGTAGTGTAGTGGCGTTAATCCCATTTACTTCATTTTAACACTCATATTTTTAATATTTAAAAATTGGTACACACCATGCGTCACATTCTGTATTTCCACTCCAGGGCAGTTGTGCGAATGAGGTTCTCCTGTGGCAAACAAAGGTAATCTTGTAATTAACCTTCAATACCAAAAAATACATACGTCTCTCAGTTAAGTAACAAAAACTACTAGGACTACTGGGGTCAATGCAGTACCACGTATCAATGAATATAAAACTCAGGCTTTTTCTGTTTCTTTCTCAGATGGTCTATTGTTCATGCATATGCAGAACTTTGCAACGTTTTTAAAGTTCAGTAGTGTAACTATGATCTAAACCTTTGACGAAAAAGAAATAAATGTTTCTGTACTATGGATAACAGTCTGGCTTGGAGAAAACCAACAACGTTAACCACTGAACCATGCAGGAACACAGAGTCTCTATCTTTGAAACTTAAAGGATGACCAATAACAACAACATTTTCAAAACTTTCTTCCACCAAAAAAGAAGACGAAGCTGGAAAATGGCCAGCAACAAAAACAAAGGAAAAAGTGAGGCAAGAGGTGCACCAAAAGAGCGTATATTCAACGCGGACTTCCAGTGTCAACTGTTTCTTAAAAGAGCGTGGACATAGAACAAGGTAATCGATAAGAGATCTGTTCACGAAAATAGGAGAACCAACAGAATTCAAGCAAAGGTTGGCAGGTCTGGATGATTAAGTGATAAAGGATCTGCAAGACGATAATGAGGTGAAAGGGAAATGGAAAGAATACACAGAGGACATTAATGGAAGAAACATGAAAATAACACTTCCCATTGAAAAAGCTGACCTTTCCATTGCACCAGATGTCACAAAACACGAAGGAAGACTAGCATTAAGCAAAAAAACTTGTATGAAAATCAAGAAGCATGGGTAAAACAGAAAAACATTCATATTTGTAAAGGGTATACGCCAGGGATGTATCATTACCCTATATTGAACTTATACAGTAAATACATAATAAGAAAAGCGAACCTTGGTGAAATAAAAGACGGTGTAAAAATGGAAGAAGGAAGATAAACAATCTTGGCAAAGTGACGGCATAACACCCCTTGCTAATAACGTTGATGGGCTTAAAAGAATCTTGACAAATGTAAAAGAAGGGAGTACAGAACTGGGGTTATTAAAACTAAGATAGGAGAAAGGTGCTCAACATAAGAGGATGCGAAAGAAGACCACATGCACCAGAGCTAGAAATCACAATATCTACTGGAAGCCTTGATCACCAAAAAGAAGCAGAGCTACTTCGGGCATTTTATGAGAATTCTTGTCAGTATTTAAAAGTCAATGATACTGGGGAAGTGCAAGTGAAGAGGAGAACAATGAGCTCCAGCCACAGATGGATGGACGGTGTGAAGAGGGTGACGGAAATAAATCCCAACAACTTAAAAACCTTAACTGGGGCAAGTAGAAACAGATGATCATGAATATCTCTAGGAGTCAGATGGAACTCGATGGAGCAAGGTAACAAAGTAAACAAAAATTATTTGTATTTTTCAAGTTACCAATAACTAAATTGGTTTCGTGTTAATCTTTACAGTATAAGCTAACCACTAGAATATTAAAAACGTCAGATTTAGGAATTAATGCGAGTAAATGTGTAAATAACTAAATTTCAACATACTGACAATGTAACAACTCAATATTTTATGTCAGTAATCTACGTTGAAGTGACTAATTTTATTTCCCTTCAAGTTTCTTTGTGACCTACCCATTTTCATTTCACTCATGATTCAAACCCGTGGAGTAATGTAGTTATATTCACAAACTTTATGCCCTCCAAATAGCTCTATATAGGTTCCTAATTGCATCTCTCATAAAAAGCTTCATTTCATGGAAACACAAATGATCCTAAAAACACTCATGGTATACATGGCCAAAAAGGCCGTTCCACCACACTTTCTTCCCAGCAACTTAAACGAATTTTATTTTTCAAACATCTTGAGTATCCCATGTGCCTGTAGCGTTTAGGATAAACCAGCTACGGTAGGTTTTTAATTAAAAATTATAGTGCTGGGATCTGCGTGCCAAGAGAGTAGCTGTACTCCATAGGTTTCGATGGTCTCATAATATTAATCCCATAACTAATAGCTCTTTTGTCTTATGAATAAGACAGACGGATATCAGGCAGTCTCTACAAACCACAGCAAAAAAAAGAGTCATATTACGGATGGCAGTAAAACAACTTACATTTGTCAAAAACAAAAGTAAAAAACGAGAATACAATCTGCTTACAGTTACATAATCTTGGTATTAAGCCTTTACCTTTGGGTTACAAAAAATGTCAAACTTACTAGTTAAAAAACCCCACAAAACAACAAATAGCTCCAGGCTGTAAATCACTTAAATGCTGTACATGTAAGCCATTCACATCCTTTTGCAACTAAGAAGGTTCTGCGAGGAAGTATATGCATAAGCTTTTTGTTGTTCCCACTACATTTATCTTATTACAGTCCATTTACCTTCAAAAGTTCTCTTGAAAAGCGAGTCCATCAAAGTAGACTTTCCAATACCAGTTTCACCTTAAATAAAAGAAAATGGATATCATTTTATGACTGCACTTTCAACAATTACAAGCTCTATATCTTCTTAAAGCAAATGTCTAAAGAAGGGGGTTAAAATTAATATTTTTACAGCACTTCGCCTCATGGCACCGAAAATTTGTTAACAAAGAAGAGACTTGTTTGTTGTGGCCCATCTTTTTCTCCTGCTTATTTTATTGCTTACCATACCAAACTGATTGACCTACAATAAAGGCAAACTTGCCTTGTAAGAAATGTTGTGATTCTGTGCTTTCCAAGTGTCTTAATCAAATAGTGCCTTTTCCAATTTCAATTTCTAACAGAAATGAGGTGCAGATAAGAACTACCACAAAGACTATATTTAAAAAGCCTTCTGGTTGGCAAATTATATGTATGTCAGCGGAAAGGGGATGGGGGGTGGTAGAGTTACACACTGACATAACAATCTTGCATTTATACCTCTGTTCTTCAAAACCACTTTATTATTAGACCTTGTTTATCTCCAAAGTTTACCTCAGCTTTCTCAGCTACTATAGCTCATAAAATTAACCTCTTTTGTTAATAGTATTGAGAATAAACTAAGGAAATCCCCTTGGTACACAGAAAAGCCAGTAAACTGCTAAAATCAGAAACATTAAGAAGGGAACTGAATGGAAAAGAGAAGCAAACCCAATGCAGAAACTTGGGAGTCACGGTTTTAGAAGAATGCTATATAGTGTTTTTAAAGGAACTTTTGGTACATAATACTGTGGTACTTGCACTTTTGGCATAGGATTCACCTGTTTGTAGCAAAATTTCTGAAAATTCACCTTTACATTGTTTCAAAACGAAACAACTAGGAACACTCACCCAGACAGAATTTTTTTAAAGTACANTAACCTCTTTTGTTAATAGTATTGAAAATAAACTAAGGAAATCCCCTTGGTACACAGAAAAGCCAGTAAACTGCTAAAATCAGAAACATTAAGAAGGGAACTGAATGGAAAAGAGAAGCAAACCCAATGCAGAAACTTGGGAGTCACGGTTTTAGAAGAATGCTATATAGTGTTTTTAAAGGAACTTTTGGTACATAATACTGTGGTACTTGCACTTTTGGCATAGGATTCACCTGTTTGTAGCAAAATTTCTGAAAATTCACCTTTACATTGTTTCAAAACGAAACAACTAGGAACACTCACCCAGACAGAATTTTTTTTAAATACATTTTGTTACAGTCAGACTGCTTGCTTATGTATTGACTATTCTTGGTTCTTGTTTGGTTCCTGGTTCTAATATCATTCCACTGCTGGTGCTTAAAAGTGTTCTTGAATTCTCTTTAATTCAAGCATCTTTGTATGTGGGTCTTCTGGTTTCGCTTTTTTTAATGATACAATAAGTAGTGTCTGTCTTCTATGGTGTGTAATTTTTTCCCCCTCAATGCACAACAGATTCAGTCTTTTTCAAGTCATTAACAAGTATTTGAAAAATTGGTCATTAAACCTGGTAGCATTCTTTGAGAAAACAGGTCTTTTTCCAATCTTCAGTATTACTTTCACTTATCTTGATAAACTGGCCATCTTCTTATTGTTGTGAATGAGAGAATGTTTATTGCCTTCAAAACCTTTGGTGCAACCTGGGCTAAAGAACTACCTTTTTCCAAGTTTTTAGCATTAAGTAAACTACTGTCCTTTTCGTTTCATAACTTTCAGCTCACAGTTATCTTTGATGTCTCACTTCATTATACTATCATTCTTAAATTACAAATGTTTTAAACTGGCTAAAATCATAAGATCTCTTATTCTTTTTTATTAACACTAGGTCCCCATAGGATTCTATTCTGACTCCAATATTTTCCTATTCTGTAGTCATTCTGTAGTCATATCTGTAGAAACAGAGGTAAACATAAGCTTTGCACTCTCGCAGTATAAGCACATGCACAGAGTGTGTGATCCACTAAACTGATGACAATACACCATTTAGAAGACATTTCACAGTAAAATTCCTTTACACAAACAAGAATCAGACCCTTTTGTTTGTGGATTCTTTGACCACTGACATTCACAGATAAAAAATTTTTTCCCTGGACATGACCATGTGAAATTGTTTTGACTCATAAATTACAATGGCACTGTCCTTTACCTTATCTAGAAGTCTTCATCCTTTTATATGTCTGGTTTTGTGAGTACTCCTTATCACCTTTCAATTTTTAGCCCTCTCTAAGTGGTCAGAAACAATGGACTCACAACATTTTCTTTCAACAGACAAACTATAAGAAACTAAAGTCAATGTTTGAATCTGCTCTTGTTCAATATTTATTGTCATCTTTTCTTTCATGGCATTAACAAGTCTCACCATATCTGTATACCTTTGGCACACTGATTCAATATCAGAAACAACTTCCTGCTTACTAATGGTGCATGCTGTTACTAAGTCTGATCTTTTCATCAAGTCTTTGAACTTTTTGTTTTATTTACCCCACATGATCTTCTTTACCTTGCCTTTTGATGGGTGAGATGACTAACAGGAAAGCACAATCATTCATTACTGATTTTTCTGCAACTGTATATATGCTCATTACTGCCATCATCTTAACTCTTTAATTAACGAGTTAAGATGAAAAACAAAAAGAAAAACACTGTATATAGTATTTTCTATATGCAGTGTTTTCCCCCAAGTTTGATGTTCAAATGTTCAACAACTTTAAAAAGAACTTTATATAGTTCCTTTGAGTGTTTGAAAGTGTCACAGGAGTATTTTTGCAAAGATTCATATCTTTAAAGGTATCCTTTCTCATGGTGACAGCATATTTGATCACTGGTATCAAAAACATGCCCTCTTCTCTTTTTTAACTAAATCTCCCAGTGATTTTAATGAGACGTAGTTGCCATTTAATTCAAAGATGCAGTTTGATCACAAATTTCTTTCAAAAATTTTCTTATGCATTAATAGTTAACTTCCTTAAGACTTCTTAACTAACTCAATCCATAGCTTATTATTACTTTACTTTTCAAATTTTAATTACTAGAAGTACTTTCCTGTGATAACAACCCCCCCCCCCCCAAGATCTAAAGTTTTCTCACATTCTAAACATTAAACAGAGACTACTTTTAACTATTCTTTGTTTGAGGCTGTGACCAAAAATCAATTTAGAGCCATTCTTAACAGTGAGTAAATGATACAATGGTGCATGTATTAGTTTTATATTATATAAGCTTATCTGTGCCTCACTACCTGATAATTAGTACCCAGATAATGATACAATGAAATTGTGTGATGCACTCTTCACAGCCAGAGATGTATGTTCTATTTGTGTCTAGACTGCCTTGGTGATTTGGTTTCTTATTATATTCAGTGTGTTTCCATCAACAAAACTTAACCTATCACTGCTGGTGTACTGTAAATGAATTTGTTGATGGTTTAAGAGGGAAAATATCTGAACTTTGCTATCACCAATATATAAAAATTAAACATTTGTAATAGGTGAAAAAGGCCTAGATATTACTAGAAAAGGAAACATCCATCATTTAAATATATTTTGCCAAGAATTATAGCTTTCTCATTCAGAATGTCATTGAAAGTTATCATTTGGAAAATACCCAACTCACATTTTTTGTATTGGTAGTGTATTTAAAATGACATGGATAAACTGAAATGTTACCACTACTGTGCTATATCAGATAATCTTTTAACACTTCTAAACTACTATCAATAGTCTACACAAAAAACATACAACAATATTAAATACATTGGTGATGGAACTGCTTAACAAAGTAAAAACTTCAAGTTCTAATTAATCTAATGCATCATCATAAGAATAAATCAAACTTCCCACTAAATAACATATTTCTACAGATTTGGATGGCAAGAGCACATGTGATATAAAATGCAGGGTTACAAAATGGAAAGCAATAAATGCCATCTTAAAGAATACAATTGCAGAGCAGATTTTGACACCAAAATTGCCTTACATGCAGGCTAGAAGGAACATCAAAGGTGTAACTATACTTTTCATTACATCAGAAGGCATCTTCCATCATGAAATAAAGTTATTATTGTTATTTCTTTGAGTGGGAATTGTTTAAAATGAAGAGAATATCAAATGATACCATCTGTGATATACAAAAGTTTAATGTTCCCTCCCTACAAAAAAACACATCTGCTATCAAGCAGGAAATTTCATTATATGATGAGATCTGTTACATTGAAATTATACTTGGGTGTTCTAATAAAGCTGGGATTTCAAAGGAATAAATCCACAGTGGATAAATGATACAAGGTGTTGACAATGTTGGGTACAAGATAATAAAGTGATAAATAGTCCTTCAACAATAAATAATCAAATTGGTCAAAATTATCTTTTTGCAACACAAGACTAGATGCAAATTTCATCATATACCTAATAGCCTATTGTAGTTTCTATCATTTTGGTGTTTAATGTGGCATTCAGCACTTACCAGGCAAAGCAATTTCCTAAAATGAAGGGGAAAGCTGGGGAAAAATGCAGAGGTTATTTAAGCCTCTAATGACTTTTAACTGTAAACTCTAAGAAAAAGTCATCAAGGAATTCACTTTTAACTGTTCGTGCTACTTTTTAGGTCAATGAAATGCAAGTAAATTCTTGAAGTACCCCTTAAATTGTAGTCTAGAAAGGGGTCTAAAATAAAAAAAAGCTTTAGTTTCAATATTTCCCACAAGTAAGAACAACTGTTAAATCATGTTATGAAAATTCTAGGGGATACAGTCATTGCCATTTCCAAAGCCTTCCAAAATGCCAGAGGATCTCCCTAACATGATCATTTTTTACCATTTGAAGCAAGCAATATCTTAAAAAATAATCTTTTTCAGTGAAAATTGATGCCAGAATTGTTATCCTGGGATTGAAAACTAAAGAGATGCCACCTTTAGTCACATCAGTTTTGGAAGTTGAAGTATTAAATGCCAAAGTTTGCCAATTCATTCTTGAAGCTCCAGATGTACAACTTATACAACACCAATTATAACAAAAAATAAAAGTTCAATAACTTTTAAACCTTTTGAGCTTTGAAGTAGAAATTTTCAGGTTTATGTTTATTCCTAGATGGTTTATATCACAGAAATCTCAACACAATTAAATATAGTGGGCCATATTGTGATGTGACATGGAATGACACTCAAATAAAATATCCTTATGCCAAGCAGCAGCACTCTGGTTTGTGTTAAGGAAATAGGATTTTAAAACATCAAAATATAAAAGGTAAATGTTTTGAATAAAAACTTACCAATACAGAGAACATTGAATGTAAACCCAGAATTTACAGATTTATTGACCAACTGATCTGGTAAACTATCAAATCCAACATGTCCGGTCAATCTTAAACACCTTCCACTACCACCCTAAGTGAATAATAGGAAATTTATTCCATTAAAAGACTGGTTGAAAAAAACAATTTGTTTGGTAAAAACATTGTGCAATTTTGTACAATTGATATATAATCAAGCCAACAATGTTATTTTATTAATTTTGCAATATATTTCAAAGTTAATACTTCATCTTCAGGCTGCAAGGTAAAAATACAAAACAGTAAAACTGCTGAATACAATATTTCCTATCTCATGTCAACATCTCTCTGCAATATACACAGCTATAATGAAATGTAACACAGCGATGAATTCAAATCTTCAATCTTTTTGAATAAACTATGATAATTGAGAAACCTTCCTTGAGGTACCTGGTTGACAAGTTAAATTTTTATGACCAATTCACAGATTTTGTACTCATCCTTATGTTATGTGGGGCAAACTACCCGGCATCTGCTAACCCATGTAAAGGAGCATAAATATAAAGCCATGGGACAGCATTTTAAAATGTGTAACATGGACCTATCAATCAATCATGCAGAAATAATAGCAAAGTCGGAATACAAGTTAATGACATTAGAGGCATTACTCGTTCGGGAAATAAAACCAACATTGAATACAAAGGATGAGTACAAAAGCCCAAAATTAATATGTTAATTAGTCATAAAAATTATTTTATACACGTTATACAGAGTATCTGTATTTCTGGCCTATCGGTTAACCTATGAATGCCTTTTCAATGTTAGGTGTTGTTGGTCTTCCTGTGAATGGTGTCAATGATAATGTGGCCTTGTAGATGATGTTTGGTGTGGTGCATTTTCCTGGAAGAGAGCTTTTTGCTCTGCAATTACAGGATTGGTTTGTTGTTATTGTTTTGGGGCTGATGTTGTTATTGTACTTTTTGATGACTTGTGGCATATTTTCTGTGCAGTTAAAGCTTAATTTTAAAGTGTTCCTGTTAAATTTCTTGTGGAGTTTGCTGGACGTAGGGAAATGTTTGTCAGTGAGTTCCAGGGAGACTTTCCCAGTGTTTGTTTGGATGGTTTTGTTAAAAGGAGGGTTGAACCAGATGATATTTCATTTTCTTGTGCAGTTGTGTGATTGGCATGGAGTAAATGATAAGCATATTGTATGGCCACTATTTTTGAGGGCAGCTTTATTCTCGTTGAATATTTCTTTATTGGAGGAGTTTTCAAATAGTATCTTGCTGATGGACTTTGGTATTTCTTTAATAATGGCTAGTGGGTGGTTTAAAGAAGTGTTAATGTAGTGAAGTTGGTCATTTTCTTTCTTGTATGGGTGGTGTGTGGACATTGGGAGATTGAAGGTGATGTCATAACCATGAAGGACCACAAAGAAGACTTCCATACAAAGTCAATCTACTGCCTTATAAACCCCACAAAAAACAAAATAGGAAAAATTAGTAAGGCATACTAGACAACATCAACTTGAAATTAAGGAATGTTACAACAGCAAACCAATGGAAAAATATGGCATCAGCCATTAAGTGGTTCAACAACATCAAATCAAAACAATCATGCACAACCATGCAGCTGGACATTAAAGACTTTTACCCTTCTGCAACTCCGACAATACTACAGAATGCCATTTCTTTTGCATGATCCTATACTAACAAAGATGACAAAAGCACCCAAACTATGAAACACTGCCAAAAATCCCTTATCTTTAACAATGGGTCACCATGGAAAAAATGATCAACTACAGGAAACAGTCTATTTTTATATTCAAGGTCAATGTCAAGTGGGATTTAACAAAATGCTATTGATTTCCCATCGTAGTGAGCTTTACAGAGGACAAATATTAACATCAGAGCATCAAAAAGTAATACTAGAGTAAATGTGGCATAAAAAATTGTTAAAAGTTGATTAGATTTGTCCATTTAAAATTATAAATTTCTAGGCAGATTTTGGGCTACTTATAAATATGAATATGTATACCAGTGTGGGTATAAAGCTGATCAAGGTAAAACTGATGTGGTTTTCATAATGTGCCAGCTGCAGCATAAGTACATGGAAAAGAAGAAGAACCTCCTCCTTATATTTGTGGATCTAGAAAAGGCTTTTGACAGAGTCCCACGGCATGGTATTACCTGGGTGTTGGGGGGGGGGGAGTTTCCTGAGAGACTGGTGAAGCAGGTGATGGCCTTATATGAAAGATCAAAGCCACAAATTGGAGTTGCAAGTGAGACATTAGAGGAGTTTACAATAGAAGTTGGAGTACACCAGGGGTCTGCTCTGAGCCCTTTACTCTTAAAGTAATGGACGAAGTTACGATAGACTGATAGGTGACCCATGGTACCTGTTATATGCAGATGACTTTGATATTACTGTGGAAAGCAGAGAAGAAGCTGAGAGGAATTTTGGAGAATGGAAGAGGGCTTTAAAATGAAGAGGACTGAAGGTTAATCTTGATAAGACAAAGCTTATGATGACAGCCAAGAGAGGAGATATCATGAGAAGAGGAAGATATTCAGGTGGAGTCTGCAGAATAGGGATAAGAGCAAACTCAATACTGTGTCAAGGATGCAACTACTGAAATAGAGGAGATGCTCAGGATTGCAGAGGCATGCAGGTGTGGCAAAATACTACTGTGGGAGGTGTACTTGGGAGATTGATGGGGGTGAATACCTCAGAGACTTGGAGCATAAGGACAGAACTGTTAGGGAGGTCAGAGAATTCTACTACATTGGTGAGGTGTTGGATGCAGATGGTGGAGTGGAGAAAGGAACAAGATTAAGGATGTCTACAGCATGGACCAAATGGAGAGAAATCTCCAGTCTTTTGGTAAACAAAAATATTCTGCTACCCAATAGGGGACAGGTGTATAGTGCATGCATCAGACCAGTCTTACGTTTATGGAGTGGAGACTTCAGGTATGACACAGAAGTCTGAGCAGTTGATGGTGAGTTGTGACTGATGAATGCTGCAATACATGGCTAGAGTGACATGAAGAGATATGGTCAGAAGTAAAGAGGTCACCAGGAGGTGTGGAGTCATGGAGCTCTGTGAGGTGATAGCTATGGAAAGGAGACATCTGGGCCTGTGTTTATGGGCAGATGAGATAAAGTAACAAAAGGGACCTTAAATGAGACTGGTGAAATACTTGTATCATTATGATTTGCAGTGCTACATTCACTTACTTTAACTTGTTGCCAGGTGCTAAATTTTGGATAAAATAGTGACAAATTAATTAAAACACTACTGGCAACTGTCAGGTGGAGTAATGCTCATCAAACTATCAAAGAAGCCATTAGACATCAATCTGATTCAGCAGATATATTTAAAGTCAATATCTGCACATTTTATGAAAAGTAGATGAAATTAATATGCAATGCAGATCACACGACATCAACATCTTTATGCACCATTTGAATGCAAAAGCTGGAAATTATCACATATGAAATGTTGTGGGTCGTCTGTATGGACTCCACAAACGAAATTAATGTGGTGAGAGATGGGCTGACTGCTGCTTACACAATGGATAAATTGTTACAAACACATGGTTTAAGAATCACAAGTGATTGCTGTACACATGGATAAGTCCAAAATGTGCAAAACATACCCATCAGCTGACTGTGGAAATAATCACAATATTTCTGTCATGCACTTTTAGGTCAAATTGAATTAGTTTCATAAGGAAAGAGTCCTCAAACATGAATTGAGATGAACCATCTACCACAGAATCAATCTGGTGACGAACTGTGGAAGATGTTGCATGAAGTGGTCAAAAATGCAATGGATACAATTCAAAAAAAAAAGATCACTGGATAATCATTGAAAAGATGGCTAAAGAAAGAAAATGTGAAAATATACCCAATGTACAATACTGAGAGCTTGGCAGAAAAGTAAAACATAGGTGCAATACAGAACAAAAATTTTTTTTTAAATGGGTCAATAAAAAATGCAGTAAAATAGAAAGCCAGTTTTCATCAGAAGGTCATAAGGGATTAACCAGAACATCAATAACATCACATTTTGAAAGATAGGCAGTTCCAGTGGCTGTGTGAAAGATGAGGTTAGCAAGATTCTGATGGAGGATGAACTGATGTTAGCTAGATGGCACTAAAAATACCCAGAGTCTGTTTGCTAAAATCAACAAAGAAAACTTTAAATTGCTAACCCTGATGAAGGTGGTGAAATTACACAAGAAAAAAACCAACAAAAAACAATTAGCCAAATTGAAAAACTACAAACCTGCAGGTCTAGATGAAATTCCAGTGAAATTATCTGGATTCTCTTTTTAATGAGATTTATTTGATGAGCAAAATATGGATAAATTAAGGGAAGTACCAATAGTGATAAACATAGAACTATTAGGTTCATGAGACATTTGTTAAAAATTATTCTTAAGTGTCACACGGAGGAAAAGAAATGCATTATTGCCTAAAAGCTTAAATTAAAATATGGCTTCATGAAAGATAGTGGTATGAGTAAAACAATTTATAGAACCTTCAGTGCTGCAATCGATCTGGGGAGAAGAGTTACACCTCTATTTTACTATTTTTCATGAAACTTTTCATCAAGTTCAACAAAGCAACCTTATGAAGATTCTCAGGTGTCTAAATCAAAGAAAGCCATTATAGACTCATTAGCAATTGGGTCCAAATGATGGCAGAACAACAACTGGGAAAAGCAACCATGTATGAATAATACATGGTGGTGGACAGGGATATGTAATGCCACCAGAACTTTTCACAATGTACATAAAATCATTCTGAGAATCATTATAAACCAAGCATGGATATTATTCAAAAGAAAGAAAATTAACCATCTCAGTCTTGTGGATGTCACAATCCTAATTCCCTATTAAACCAAAAGTTTAAAAAAATCTTAGTGATAATGTGACAAAGGCTAGTGTGGAAAAAAGGCTTAATTTGAACCTCAAAAAGACTGAACTACTCAGACTATCCAGCTACTCTGAGAAATGATATTGTCAAAACAATTTCATTCAGTCAGAAGGAAAACCAGTAGATAAAGTCTTTCATTTCAATTACCTTGTTAGTCTAATTAAATAATGGCAAATGTGACAAAGAAATTTGAAGAAGGATTGAACTGGCTAGTGATGCTTTCTACAAAGTGTGACTCATTTTAACAAATTGCAGTGTGTACATACATGGTGGTATGTGTGTACTTTTATACAGCTGCAAAAGCAGATCTCTTTTAAAGGTCACAATTAAGAACATTGAGGCATTGGAGCTCTGATCTATAAACAAATCCTCAGGATTTCATGGACTAAACATGTGACAACATTAATGTAGTACAGCAAATGCAGACAGAATCAGTGGTCATAAAACAAATTAAAAGAGACAAATAAGATGAATTGGATGTTTTACCAGAAAAGATGAACTTGAACCAAAAGCACTATTTGCAATGCAAGTTGGACCCAGGGGACCTAGAATCACTTAACAATGATATTTTCAAAATTTGATGTGATTAAAAAACATTGACAATCTCAAGAATGTGATGCAGGACCAAACTCTTTATGTGGATCATGAGTGCCAAAGTTTAATAACAAGCATGGCACATCACAAAGAACAAGGTGCTGAATGATGGATTGTCACCCATTCATCACTGGATGATGTGCAAGCATAAATAATTATCATAATAATGATGATAATGATAATTACTATGTCATTATGGGGATTTATACTGATGAAAAAAAGACAAACAATGATACAGTGGTGTGGAATCGCTAAGGTGTGTTTTTCAGTGGGTTCAAACGGTTTAGTCAAACAAAAAAGTCTTCTTTATGTTTTGAACTCAACTCATTGTATAAATAATTAAAAACTTTCTACACAAAAGAACTTAAATTCAAGTGCTGGCTTACATTTATTACTGGTCAAAAAAAATATGTTCAAGTTATAGCAGCAAAGTAAACAATAAAGTTTACCACTACATCTAATGTGTCAGACTGTTAATGACAATGAACATGAACAGCCCTACTGAAGATTACTGAAGAATTTGAACAAACCATCGTGTTGTGTTAGAAAACTGTGCTCTGACAAAATTTGGTTAGATTTTTTCATAAAATATTCACCAACTTAAAATAGAAATTGCAAAAACTTAAAAAAACAAGTTTCACTAAAAAGTTACAAACACTATTTTCGGCTTTGCTGCCATGCTCCCTTTTGTCTGGTAGTATCAGTTCCTCACCCTGCGTGGTATTTTCACATGGTGCCGCCGGTTTAACTTCTCTTCAATCCTTCTATGCCGTGAATTAATGACTGGCGGCGTTTTTACTTACCAGTAAATGCTTATTCTGATGAAAAATTAACTCGAGGCGTAAATGTCTTGTAACATAAGCACTCACATCATGCAGCACAGAGGCTCAGTGGTTTTGAATGTTGTGCCTGTGGTCGTGCATATTTGCGTGTGTAATGGAATTCGTGATGAATTCATCGGATGTACGAGATATTTCTTTAATTCTTTACACACAAAAATTTAATACTGAATATTCCTGACCTTTGTATTCATAATTTAAAGTGAAGTAATGACAAGTATAGCAAATATCAGGAAGTCAAAATTCTCAGACGCAGAAGCAACTGGTTTCACCACCTCGTCCTGGGGCCACTTCTCTTCACAGCTTCAAAATTCAAACTAGTTTTCATGGGTTTACCTAAACTAGATATGAAAAAGCGTGCCCTATCCGTTATTCACCTAAAGCGTGTGTAATGATACCGATACCCCTTGTGTTCAGTCATATTTGATGTGAATGACTGGCAGTGACAAAAACAAAAACAAGTTTTCGACTTACCAATGTTCTGAAACTATCTGTCTCACCCCCGATCATATTGTTTCTTGTCTGATTCACTCACCAGGCCTGTAACAACCTTGATTTGATTTTTCCTTCTGCTTAAGCTCAAAACCCTTACGAATTTTTACAGCAAAGTAAGAAGTTTCTACACTTCCAGTGTACACTACCTTCTTTTGGCAGCTAACACCTCATTTTCTTGACACAGATGGTCAGACAAATATGGCTGTCAAAAAACAACAACAACGCATGCGCAATATATCAAGGCTGTGCCAGATGACATATTCACCTCCTCCATTGAACCACAATTGATTGGGATACCTTTCTTCAAAAACCTTTTCTCGTGTTCTCTCAAACCAGACAAAAGCTCAATTATCATCCAAAAGTGGTTTGTGCGCTAGTAAATAAACCAGCACAATTGTATGTTAAAGGGATCGCAATGGAAAACGGTCTTTAGACCCATTTTTATATGACAGAAAAGTCCAGAGAACTGTGATGGAAAAACTGAAAAAAGGGGTTAACCCAAGAGGAAAAAGATGCAACAAACCAAGCTTCGACAACCAAGGAAAGCTCGTTAAAATACTTGTCCTGACAATAGCTATGGAAAACACTAAGGCACGCCACATTTCGTAGCAACAAGATTTTGACCTTTGAAGTAACAAGTATTTATATTTTGAATCCATGTATCTTTTTTTCTCGCTGGAATAAAAACCTTTGTTACTTACTTACTTTTCTGATTATCTGTTAAGAACTGGGTTCTGTGTATTTTAGTGGTACCTTTGTCGTGATGTGTTCACTTATAAATTAAAATTTTAATATTTCTTTTGTTTTGAGTCCATCATAACCCTGACGATAGGAGAAATATCTCTGGAAATGTAGCTCAAAACATTATAAAAATCATAGCATGAAACAGCTTTAAAATCTTTGTTTCTGTTAGTGTTGTACTTTATACTAATTAGAATAAATAAAATAAAAAGCTTTTTTACTTACGTCCCAAAATATCTATAATCACACCTTATATAATATAGTAAAAGATACGGTTGGAAAAAATAATCTGATTAAGGACGAGTGCCGATAGCTATACAGATGGTAGATTTATCACCATTGTACCAATAGACACTTGTTGGAATCCAGCTCCGCTGACAGATTTTCACTCTCCACAATTACATCTAAAAGAACTGGATTTTTGGAAAAGAGAAATTCTAATTTGCACTCGAAAACTCCAAAATATCGTTGCTCTGACATATTCTTTCTTTTCTCTACCTTATTTATAATATTTCTCCTGTGTTCAGCCATTTGCAACACTTCTTCATTCATCTTTCTGCTCGTCCAAGGTATCTTCATCATTCTTCTCAGGAAACACATTTCTGTTGCCTCCAACCTTTCCCTTATGTTCTTGTCCATTGTCCAACATTCACACCCATACATCAGGATCGGTTCAATGTAGCATTCCAACAATCTTTTCTTCAGGTCTATTGAAATATTTTGGTCTTTAAAGATGTTATTCATTCGTTTGAATGCTTTCTTTGCTTGTCCAATCCTCTTTCTGATTTGTTCTTTGCATCTACCATCCGATGTAATTGTAGTGCCCAGATATTTGAAATTGTGAACTTGTTTCAGTTTTGTTCCTTTAACATATGTATTAACATCTGGGATTTTCCTCTTCCTGCTTACCACCATCATTTCAGTCTTTCTTTCATTGAGGGATAATCCCATCTTTTCGCTTTCTATAACAATCACATCAACCAGTTTCTGTAAGTCTTCTTCCTTTCCAGCAATCAGTGCGGTGTCGTCTGCGTATCTAATGTTGTTAATCAATGTTCCATGTACATTAATGCCAGGCATTTCCTTTATATTCCTCATTATGACTTCACTGTATAAGGAAAACAATTCTGGGGAAAGTACGCATCCCTGTCTTACTCCTCTTTTTATATCTTTATATTCACTCAATTCATTTTCAATCTTGATCGTAGCTTTCTGCCTCCAGTATATATTTGGAATGATTCTTAGGTCTTGTTTATCAACGTCTAGTTTTTGTAAAATTTCCATTAGCTTTGAGTGCCTCACTCAATCAAGTGCTTTTGTGTAATCAATAAAACATATGAATACGTCTTTCTGTTTTTCTAGACTTCTTTCAACTAAATTGCTTAACACATATATAGCATTTGTTGTTCCTTTGCCTACAACAAAGCCAAACTGTTCTCTTGAAATTTCTGGTTTGACCTTATTCTTTATTCGAGCCAGAACAATCTTGACGAGTAGTTTAGTTACATGACTCATGAGACTAATTGTTCAATATTTATCACATTCCAGAGCTGCCAGTTTCTTTGGTAATGTGATGAATATCGAGTTTGTTAACTCATCTGGTAATTCACCCTTGTCGTAGAATCCATTCAGTAATTTAAGAAGGGTCGTAATGCTTATATCTTCTAGTGCTTTTATCATTTCTATAGCTATATCATCCGGTCCAGAAGCTTTTCCTTTATTCATTTTCTTCATTGCATGTCTCGTTTCATCTTCGAGTATATGTAGCTTTTCTTCATCATCGACATCTTTTTCTATCTGTTTCGGCCTATAAACATAATAAACAATAATCTTCCCTTCATTTGATTTAATGCTTCCTGTGTTGATGCGTCTCTTTTTATTGCTGAGTTGTGACACTCTTTTGTTCTGGACATGAAAACCTTGCTTGTTCAATGCCCTGACATTCTGCATCTTGCCATTTCTGTTTTGCTTCTTTGTATTTCATCATGATTTCTTTATTCAGGTTATCATATATTTTTTTATTATGCTTATTTTTCCTTCGTTTATCCATCATGTCAAGGATTTCATCCGTCATCCACTTCCGATTTGCCTGTTTATGTTTTGTTGGTAGGCATTCTTTACTGAATCATTAATGGCTTCTTTGAATTCGGTCCATTTCTCTTCGATTTTATTTAGTGATTTTAGTGCTTGAAATCTATTTGAAACCGCAAAGTTGTATTGTTGTTTTACTGTCTCATTACATTTTAATGGTGCTAGATTCAAGTTTGCGGTTTGGGGGGATGTTCTGATCTTCTTCAGTTTTATTTTTCAGAATAGCAATCAGCTCCAGGGCACGTTTTAACTATTTTAACGCAATTTCTTAATCGATTTTTAATAAGAATATAATCAATTTGATTGTGAGTAAACCCATCTTGGCTCTTCCAAGTCCACTTTTTTCTTCGATGTTTTTCATAACACTTATTCGTTTTACACATGTCACGCATTTTATCCCATTCTATTTGCATACTCCCTCTTTTATTCCTGATGCCTAAGCCGTGTGGTCCAGCTATATTCTATTCTTTTCCTTCCCCAAACTTGGCATTAAAATCCCCTTGTACAATAACAATATCTTGTGATTTGCATTGAGTCATTGCTTGTTCGATGTCTTCATAGAATTTCTCAATGTCTTCTACAGAACTGTCACTTGTTGGAACATATGTTTGTATGACATCGATGTCAAAATGTCTCCCACTCAGCTTTACCAACAAAACTCTCTCTGAAACAGGGTAGTATCCTTTCAGTGATTTAGCAGTGTTTGGATCCTAAATCATTGCAACACCCTTTTCTGTTGAGCTCCCTTCTGAGTGTATCACTGAGAAATAATCAGATTTGTTGTGGTCTGATTCCTTGAGGCGGGCATCAGATATGCCCATAATATTAATCTCCAATCTTTCCATCTATCTTTTGATATTTTCAAGTTTACATGGCATCGCCATTGATCTTACATGCCAGGTTGAAATTTTAAACGTTTTTAAAATTGCGCTAAGTCACTTGATGACGGTCGAGTACCACCTGATGCACATGGCGATCTCCACCGGACGAGGACCCTCCGAATGAGTTTCCATTCACGTCGTTAACCGTAAAGAGTGATGGTCTAACCATGATTGTTCTTGGGAAGTGTTACAGCAGTGGTTTCCCGTTGCCTTCTGCTGGTTTCTGTAGGGTTGTCTCCTTTGCCTTCCTCCGCCCCCGAAGACCCACAAGGCAGTGGAGGCTGAACAGTATTTTGGCGCCGCTCTTCCGCCAAATAGTCATTTCACTGACCATTGAGTTATTTTATAGAGACAACAGTGCCAGCTGTTGACCCGCCTCGCCCTCTGTGACTACCACCAGTTGTATCTGCGACTGCTTATTTGGACAAGCCCTTATTCGCAGCTAACTTTCATGTCTGAAGACCTTCCCCCTATCCGCCACCCTGGACGCGCTTAGGTAGGAGGTGGTCGCCCCTGTTATACCAAGTTTGTAGTCCTATATCTAATTTTAAGTAAAAATGTTTTCTCTTATTGCAGACTGATTAGGACATTTTTAGAATTTTTCATATTGCTGACTAGAATTTATTAAACCTTGGCTTCGAGACTTCTCACCACCTGATTCTTAATATACGTCTTAACACCAAAGTTCGAAACTGGTCATCTTCCTCATTAGAATTCTTGGAAATCCAGCATTCACTTACACATTTGATGACAATTGAGCCTTGTGATCTTAACAATAAAATTTTAGTTCCTTTCCTGATTGATCGGTTTTTCCAGATGGCTGTCAGTACCATCACTGCAGACTTTACCATCCAACTTTTGCTCCTAGTCTCCATACTATTCACATATTGATATGTGGTTTAGCTTTCGATACACCGTAAATGTCTGACTTTTTCAATGGTAACATGATCATTTTTGAGACCCTGCTGAATTCATCTTCTTTGCTTACGACTATAAAGTTTAATCTTTCCTCAGGGACGTTTTTCTGTACAGCCCCTTTGCATGGGGGTAATGCTTAAGACAGCTGTGCGGGAAATACATTCAAGCAGCACATTCTATGGTATAGATTGCCTCATGATATTTAATGAAAAAGGTAAACAGCAGTTTGTTGACCTTAGGTTTTCAGGTTAAAAATTGCTTACCGAGTAACCTTTACAGATCTTCATGAAGTATTTTATGAAATCGGCCTTCGTTGGTTCTTCTTCTTCTGAGTTCCGTATCCTTTCAGGACGTTGGAGATCATGGTCTTCCATCTCTTTCTCTCTT
>RDPX01000005.1:21749-40350 GCA_003991215.1 Morbakka virulenta | reverse complement strand
CTTAGTTTTCAAAATAAGACCAGTAGAGAAATCAGCAATTAGTAGCCTTTAACTGTTATATATTGCTTTTATGTGTTAGAGGAAAAACTCCCTTTTGCATAAATTGGTGCAACTTCGTGGATGATGGTATATTCCATATTTATTAAAACTATGACATACTGGATCTGTTTTTATGACCTAGCTTAAACTTGTCTCAACTGTGCTAATCAAAAGGGTATTTTTGCAACCTCTGTAATTTACTGTTAATTTTGTAATGGGTATCTCTAATATTGGTAAAGGAAGTTAAAACATCACTCTTGTTACTTTAATTACATGTTATCGTGCCATGTAAAGGGAATCAGACGTCATTTTTTTCGTCAAATATGAAAAGAAAGGCACTTATTCTCGCCAAAGAACTGTTTCTATTGTCCGAGATGAGCTCTATTGAAATTCCTACCTTAATTCATTCATCCCAAACATCCTAAATACCTCTTTTAATTCAAATGTTTTTTATGAACTTTTTCGGAGTTTTGCATTAAAGGTATGATATACTTTGAACGATTTGTAATTCCTGCTTTCTCTTGACCCTCCAGGTTATTTTAGTTATGATTCCAAGAAAAAAATCATACACAATAGATTCATCAATAACAGATAACCTGATTACAAAGGTGTGTATTAGTAGCAGGTTAAACAAGCAACCGAATATCTCTTACGCAATCAAATAGTGTAGGTACTTTTACACAGGCAATTTATTGAGGACTGAATCAACTACAGGCCCGCGCCTTGATTTTGAAAGGGGCTACAAATGCTACAAAAAGACATCTTGTTATTTAGAAAAAAAACGTAAAAAAAATTTTTAGCGAAATTTTTTTTTACTTTGCAAAAAAGGGGGGCATGGCCCCCGGCCCCCCCCGGTGGCGCGGGCCCTGAACTATTGTCGAAGTGTCCAACCAAAAGTTCTAACTTTATGGAACTGCTAATGCTAATATAGGTTGCTGAAACTCTGAAGCCCTTAACAGAAACAATGATTGTGACGGCACTACTCAGCTCTAATTGGGCATGGGTGATTCATAAACAGTTTCTACCAAAGAGGCATGATATATGGTTTGGTTTTTCTCAATATTTCGTCTGAATGTACAGTTTCATTTTTGAATTTATCACTATATATATATATAGATATAGTATGAGTGCTAAGCTCATGGCCGTATATGTAAATCGGCAATTTTACTAAACAGGACAAACAAACGAGACATAAGACAAATAGAGTAAACTCCGAGCAGGAGGATGTACTTATTACAAGGTGACACAAAGCACAAAGAGTGCATACAAACAACATTAATTGGACAACGAGACTATCTATCTATCTATCTATCTATCTATATATATATATAAGGCATTGCAGTGTCTTGGTAAATCGAGTTAGCAATCATAGGTAAGCAAAGGATATTGAGTAGCCTATGCTATTTAGCTTAGCTACAGTTTAATAATATACATTTATTCGTTTATCTCAAAAAATGTTGTTGCCAATTATCTTTACCGAAAGCCAAGTATCAAATATATTTTCGTTGATACTTTCTGTACCCTAACAATTCATTAGCTTTTAATACTTAAAAACGCCCATTTATTTTGATAATTGCCAAATGTCAATTGCTACACTATTTTCACTATATACTTTTCCTTTCACTATCATTTATTGACAGACAATCTTTGGCTTGAGTACCCATTTCATCACAACATTGTGCATTATGAAATAGTGACAATCCATATAGTATCCAACTTACTTTGATGATCCATCAGGTTATAGTATACAGCAGTAAAAATATGAGAGAATAGGAACTATCTTATATGGTATCTTGTGATCTTTGTTATAAAAATTGTTGGGACAGGAGATTTTGGTTAATTTGATCTTCCCTACATGGACAGCAAACTAAAAGACGAAAAATCAAACGTATTCCGGACAGCATCTCGATGCAATATCGCAACACACATTTGTTCTGCACTGGTTTGTAATCCCTCATTTTTCCCAATTTTTAATCCCCCAAATTCTCCTTCTCTTATGATACTTACTGTATTTTCAAAGCGGTTCATAAGATTTCACCTATCTTAAATATTCTGAATGACTTGTTAATGGCGGTTCCCCTCCTCCAAGATTGTTTTGGCACTCCAGATCCGTACTCCAAAATTGAGTTTCATTCAGCACACATCAATAAAATAGCATAATACTAAACCTTTGTTAACAAGCAAACGTTAAGGTTTTGAATAGTCGTTAAAAAATAATCTGCTGGTAAATCTTCTTTAAAAGCTAAAGATAAAGGTATACCCTGGATAAACTTGAGTTTCTATCAGGTTTATTTACTTTTGTATGCTTTCATAATTCATCAGTTTGGAGGAAACTTGATCCTCTTCGTTCCATTTTATATTTTTCATGTAACCTTTTTTACAAGTGGGTATTCTCTCCTTCAATGTTATCTTCATACTTTTCCTGGAGATTCTCGAATTTTGAAGTTAAATGCTCCTGAATAGAAAGACATTCGTCGTCTCGTGAAAGGTTTGCCTGAATTCTGTAAGATGTCCCAGGATGAGCATTTGGGGAAAGAAGGTCATAATCACTTTGGAGATTGTGTTACAAATATGATTTGATTGAAAACACATCATTAATTACTTAGATAGCAGAACAAATCAGAATTAAAGTGATAGATGCTATTTCGAAATCCCATTTGGTGTAACATATTTGAAATAACTTGGAAATTATTAATTTTAATCCATTTATAATAAAGGGATTATTTTGTTAACAAGCAAACGTTAAGGTTTCGAATATTGGTCGTTAAAAAATAAAATCTGCTGCTAAATCTTCTTTTAAAAAAAAGACATTATGCTTGAACATTAGGGTAATGGTGACATTATTTGAGTGTAATATACCAGGATTTATATTAATTTTCTTTCAAAGCATTTTTTATCTCGATAAACGTTCTTGTATAAGTTATCATCCCTATTGAATATTACAGCTGAAGTTAAGTATCTAGACATACTAAACTTAGGTCACAATGGTAGAGAAAACAAAACAAAACAAAGATTTTGGAGAAAAATTTGATTTTCGCAGTTGGTAATGCCGCAAGAGAGTATGCCAATGATTTTTTTTTCATTTTGACTAACTCATAACTTTTGTAAAAGAACAAAGTGACATATGACAGAAATTATCAGTCAGTCAGTACAGTGAATGAAATGTCATATGTTATCTCATATACATGTCGTTGAGAAGACATGAATATTGCATAAGCAAAGCAAAATTTGCTTGAAGGTCACAGTTTCTTCATGCAAAGCTTTGTTTGTGTATACGTAGAGAGACGGTCTTTAAAGTACATTAATGACAATTTTTGTTTAGATACACAAAAATTTGATGTATTGCATACAATGTACTTCTTCGGAAACAAAGCAATAAAAATTTAAAACAATGTATTATGGAAAAACTGCATTCTCTTACTTTTGCGGAAATGCTAGACTTCCGTTCGGGGAAATGTTTTTTTTCATTGGGGACATGTTCATTCATTTTAAGAGGTGACACCAAAAAGCTTTTCTACGGGTTCCTATGACTGTTTTGAGGCCCATATGTACCAAGAGTATTGATATTTCCTTGATATTCAGAAAGCAGGGGACTTAATTGTAAGTAAAGTACCCAGTTTTATTGTATTGATGAATGAATTCATTCTGGTATTTTAAATTTTAATTAGCCAGAAATGTGAGTACTTCCCTTTACATTTACTATACATGGCAGAAATTGTATAAATTGTAACTCGAAAATTTAGTAAGCCAATGAAAAAACAAGTGTTGGAGTTTTCAGTAAGTCCAATTGAATTTTTTTTTCTTTTAGTACAACTCAGGAAATTAGTTTAGGTATCTTTAACTGGCACCTGATATGAATTGTCATCACACAATGAAACTTTGTCAATTTGGCAAATGTCAGTGCCAATATAGTACGTTTTGTATATGACTATATAAAAATAGTTAAATTCCTTGTTGGACTATCTGTTTCTTAAGCTAAGTGGATCACACAGTTTACCAGTCTTACTGGCCTAGTTAAATTATACTGGCATAACAAATCGGTAGTGGATATATGTATTTACATATATCTATTTACTACTTTTTGTTTATTAAAGCCATTGTTGAAAATGTAAAAATGTAACCCTTTTGTTTAAGTACATTACCTCCCAGAAATTTCCTGTTTAGAATGTACCAGTTATACGATATCATAGAGGCATATCTGATGAAGACAGTCATTGCTTAACTGGAGACAGGCTATCTATAAATACACAGAAATATATGGTTACATGAAAACACACACACACAAACATATATATATATATATATATATATATATATATGGAGACACTATAGGTCATTCATTACAATAGACATGTGCTTCTTATGGTTTCCACTATGTTGCTTCAGTAGATCAGTAATTTCGTCAATACCTCGTCACCTTTATTAGCTAAGCAAGTAACTGTTAAGTCGTAGTATGCTAAGTATGCCAGCCTCTTTATAGTTTGAAAATACTTTCTTCGGCAACAAGTTGTTATACTTATATGTGTCTGCTTTATCCCCCGCCCTCTGTTTTAATGCTGTTACATAAATNGTCCAAATATATAGATAAAATAACTCTGCTGACTCAGAATAGTTCTATTGTGACATAGTCTATAGAAGAAAAAACCTGGTCTGGCGCTCTTTTGTTTTATGTTTTTGTTTTGAATTTCATGATGAAAATGAATGAACATATGATCACGTGATCAATGTGTGTGCAAAACAACTTTAAAAAATGGCGACAGGTCAGGCGGCGGATAGTGAAGGGCAAACGATTATGGATATTCTTTTTTTACAAGTTTTGGATGAAGACGTATTAGATGAGGAATTTGAAAGAGAAGACATTGATGATATTGCTAAGATAATAGAAATATGTATTTCCTCTGTATCATAAAATACGACAGGACATAAACAACAAAATTCTATACCTACTCAAATCATACAAGAAAACAATTTTCCAGACAGAATGATTATTCGTGCGTGACATTATTCATCAAAATAGTCTTACTTCTGCACACTAAATGTTTTTAAAAATCTGATTAAAAGAAATGTTTTCACAGATGTTTGATAACCCATCTACATCTGTTTTTCTTTAGATTTTCACTCCTGGAAACTTCAAGTGTGATGAATGTGATACGATACGCAAGACACAGGGTGGTCTCACACGACATAAAACTTGCAAGCATAATTTATTTTTAATAGCTCCTTTTTGTTCTTCCCCAAAAAGCTGCATGAATGGTGTCATATGTTCAATATTTGAGTTCATAATTTCAGTAATATCATTAGCTATATCTCCACTTAGTTTTTCACCCTTGGATTCAATTTCTTTTTGCATGCGCTTAATTTCATCTTCAAGGGTCTTGTTTTCAGTCAGGAGCCCTTTGTTTATACTACGTTCCTTTTTCAAAGAAATTGCAAGGCGGTTTCGCGACGTTCGAGACAGAGGGGCTTAAGGCCTAGCTGGAGTAACCAAAATTTTAGCTTTGGCTTTAAATTGTTTTTCCAAAGTATTTGTAATACTTCTACAATGCTTACTGTTATCACTTTCATCATCTGCATGGTATAAGACTAAGTAGTCCTTGTGCCTCTGCATCTGTTCTTATTGGACAGGAGAGAAAACTTCATCAATATTGGTTTCCTTACATAATATATGATGAAGAATGGCTGAATCCTCATATTTTTTATTTACTACTTGATAGAATTTATATGATATAATTTCTTCGAGTAAATAATTAATCATGACATTTTTCATATTTCTCATGAAACATTTGTATATAACATGATCATCTTGGAGTATCCATCCATACACAACACAGGTATATTCTTAGCAATCATTACAATTATTTCGTACTTTAGTATGGAATAAGGTGGCACATAAAGTTTAAAATATGTTTTATCTTCATTTATCGAAACACTCCACTTTCTAAGTTTGACTTTTTCAGTTTTACGAATGAAATCCTTCCAATTTTTGTAACATGATTTTTTCTTACACCCTTCATCTTTGACATAATTAATTTGTCTTCTTTCTGGTTTTTCTTTCGTTTCATGTGATTTTTCTGGTAAATTTTGTGTTGGAATGACACCAAGTTTCAATTTTTTTCGGCCACATTCTAAATAATAAAATTAAATTGGTTAGAATATAAAATACTTTACAAAAAGTATACAGTACACTTATAATATACTGAGTATCCTCACCTGTTTCATCACACATATTTAAAACACTCAAATATGTATAATTAAAGTAAACGTGTACTTATAAGAAAAAAAATATTACAGTAGGCGGGCAAGTACTCAGAAACAGCTTTGAGCATAGAAATTACCGTAGGCATAATTGAATGTTTTAAAGTCTTACAGTAGCCATAATGAATGTTTTTAGACTATAAACAATAAATTAAATAAAAAACTTACCAGTGATCTCAATATCTTCTGGCTTAAAGTGTCTTTCACTGATGTATACTTTGCCAGAGGTAATTCTTTTGTTTAGTTCTTGATCCACCTGACGATATTTTTTAAGAACGTTAACTATACTGTTTTTCCACTCCAAATCACACTTCCTACACGGTAATTTAAATAAACTAATATAGCTGTGCTTTTCCGTAAATGAGACAGTACAAAGTGGAAGTGCACAGTTTCTACCAGACATATTATTGTATAACAAAAATAAGTTCTCTTTCACTTCACCCTTCACTCTGCAACAACGACGCCATTTTGAATTTTTGTTTTGCACACACATTGGTCACGTGATCGAAATAACCGCGAACATAAACATAAAATAAAAGAGCGCCAGACCAGATTTTTTTTCTATAGACTATGATTGTGAGTCGCACTCTGAGTAATAAAAGATACAGGAGTAAGCCTATACAAAAATTTCAACATCATGCCCCTAAGACAGTTTGATGGTATCTTGTGCCATCCTATATCACCCCATGTGTGCTGACCAGTACTAGATGGGATTAGATATAGCTTTCCTTTGTGTTCTCTTAGTATTCAGAGAACACAATCTTTTCTGTTTATAACTTATTCTATTGGTATAGATAAAGGGACCCTGCGGGTTCTTTTCTTAAGGCTTAAGCCCTTGCTCCTAAGGCAGTACCAAAGTTCTTCTCTTGCCACTCTGCCATAGGCCTTTTTCCAAGTCGATGAAGATACAATGCAGCTCCTCCTGTCTTTCTCTGTACTTCTCCACTGCAGTTATCAAAGCAAATATGGGGTCCACTGTGCTTCTACTTGGCATGAATTCAAATTGCTGCTCGCTTATCCGTACTTCATTCCTGATCCTCCCATCAATCACCCTTTCCCAAAGCTTCATTGTGTGACTCAGGAGCTTGATGCCTCGGTAATTTAAGCATTCCTGTACATCTCCCTTGTTCTTGAATATGGGTACGAGTGTGCTTTTCCTCCATTCGTCTGGCATTTTCCCTGTCGCTAAGATGCTGTTGAACAGTGACACAAGGAACTCCACCCCTTTCTCCACCAGAACTTTCCAAACCTCAATTGGTATCTCATCCGTTCCCACTATTTTAACATTCTTCGTTTTACTTAGTGCTTTCTTCACCTCCCCACTGCTTATTCTTGGTACATCCTGCTCTTGGTCTTGTCCTACTTGCGCTCTACCTTCCCTAGGGTTCTCCTCGTTCATCAACTTTTCAAAGTAACTTTTCCATCTGCTCAAGATCGTGTCTTCATCACTTAAAACTCGGCCATTATCGTCCTTCATCATCTTGACCTGTTGGACATNAGAACTTTCCAAACCTCAATTGGTATCTCATCCGTTCCCACTATTTTAACATTCTTCGTTTTACTTAGTGCTTTCTTCACCTCCCCACTGCTTATTCTTGGTACATCCTGCTCTTGGTCTTGTCCTACTTGCGCTCTACCTTCCCTAGGGTTCTCCTCGTTCATCAACTTTTCAAAGTAACTTTTCCATCTGCTCAAGATCGTGTCTTCATCACTTAAAACTCGGCCATTATCGTCCTTCATCATCTTGACCTGTTGGACATCCCTGGACGCCTTGTCCATCTGCTTCGCTATGCTATAGATCCTCTTTTGCCCTTCTACAGTGTCTAGGTGACTGTACATTTCCTCATACACTTCCTGCTTGGTTCTTGCACCTGCTGCTTTTGCCTCCCGCTTTGCTGTCAGGTATTGATCTCTCCTTCTGTCACTCTGCTCCTTGTGCCAAGCTTTGTATAGTTTCTTTTTCCTCTGAACAGCTTTCTGAACTTCCTCGTACCACCACCAAGTTTCCTTGTCCTTTTTCTGCCTTCCTGTACTCCTCCCAAACACTGCTTCTGCTTCATCCCGAATGGCTCCTGCTGTTTCTTCCCAGTCGACAGGCAATTCCTCTTGTGCTTTTTGATAAAAGCAAGTGATTAAACCGCTTTGATACTATTTCATTCCATAAAATCTTTCATTTCCTTATTTTGCATCTAAATATTTAATTTTTTAATAAAAAATGGAGCGAAACATGTATTACGTCAAATGTAAAGAGATCATTGACACAAATGCGCGTTCTTCCTTTCCTTTGATTTTGCTCCTACCCGTTCACCGACTACTACAGCTGCAGCAAGTATCAGGTCCCTTAACTCTGTGATGTTTTCAGTGCGGGTAAGCTTCAGCGCACCATCTACTTTCTTAGTCTCAACTTGAACTTTTCACAAATCTACATAGCGTAGATTCGCCGGGTCAAGCTCAGGGTTTAAGATCACATCCTATGTTAACCTGGTCAATATTTCACTCTCCTCATCACTCAACAAGCTTCTTCAGTAGTCTGGTCTTCACTGCCTACTCTAGGAGTGTCTTATACTTCAGTAGATGGGTTGATCTGGCTATCGTCCAATTCTCTTGACTCTACATGCTCACTTTTATCATTTTCAGAAGTACCCATTGATCTTCCAATTCCCTCAATCTCCACTACTGTGAAACACTTCTTTCGCCTTATTGTACGAAGCTTGGTCATCAGTTTGTTTTTACTGATACTGAACATTCCCTGTTCCTTCTAGAGATCTAACACTCACCTGTCAATCCCTATCCCTCCAACTTTAGAAGCTCTATAGACGCATTCTAACGCAAACCTGTTGTCATCATTTGCCCACATATATCTCCCACCGGGAGTCTCTTCACAACTCACCGGTTCTCGTCAGCGGTATGTCCTGAGCCGCTGTACACAGTTTACATTTCGTAACTCAGGTTGACTAGTAGCTGGATGACAACCGAGGGGAACCTGGTTACCTACCCACTACTGCCGGGCGTGACACCTTAAGCATTTCCTCCAGCCCCGTTAACGGCGTTTTCTGGCTCATAATAATTTTGCGTCATTTTTGGAAATAAGTTGGTTTAAGACTTTCCTTCCTTGGTATTTATATCGCGATACCACCTCTATCACGTTGCCTCCGCTACGGCTAAAGAGAGTTGCATGATTCCCTTGAGGTAGTACTATCTCGCGCCAGACACCAACCTGGCATTTCTGAGGCTTGCAGATAATGTCCATACCAACAGATTTTTCTCCGTCGGATGTCAACCCGGTATTTCAAGGTCTCGGAGTAGGCTGACAGGTGCTACACCTTGCCCAAGGGTGAGTTAGGGTAGTTGTAACAAAAGATAATCTCATTCGCCCACGTCGAAACTCCACAAACGGATGCAAATTATCGTCATACCCAGAACAAAGGTATGACATTATTATTATTACTATTATTACAGTTTTCTTATGAATGCTGTTTATTTACAATTACTTACAGGGTCACACCCAGTGACTTGAGGCAAGCAAAGGTTTCTACAAGCAACTTAATTGTTCAATAAATGTGGAGTACAAAAGAAAGTATAATACAAATAGGATTAAAAATTGTATCAAAAAGTATAAACGTTCTTGTAAAAAATAGTTCTTCATGTAGACAAAGATTTTCTTAGTATATTTGCGGTGCTGGTAAGGACAATCTTTTTATCTCCTGTAGGTTATGGTTGCCCGGAATTTTTGCAAGCTGTTTATCTGTTCCCTTTTTAATCTTTTCCAAAGCTCCGATTATTACTGGAACCGTAGTTGTTTTAAGATTCCACATTTTAGCAATGTCGATCTCAAGACCCTTATACTTGCTCAACTTATCAAACTGTTTGACAGAGATATTTTTATCATTCGGGATGCTCATATCGATCAATGTACATGTTTTCGCTAGGTGGTCTTTAATAATGATATCTGGGTGGTTAGCTTGAATGGTTCCATCAGTATTAACCGGAAAGTATTATTATTTTTATTATCATTATTATTATTATTATTATTATTATTATTATTATTATTTATCTCTAGTTTTTCTTTGCATTTCTTTTCTTTGTCACCGTTAGCGCCGAATCCAATTCTGGTTCTTGGGCTCTAATGGGCAGTCATCATCTATTTAATTGATAATACTTTCGTTGGATGTGCTCGGATCCTATTAGAGCAATCTTTTGTTATTCTGTAACGTTGATATTTCGAATTAACTTTGCTGATTTACTTGTCAATTCCTTTCTTAAGTACTCCTAGTGCTCCGATGATAACTGGAACAGTTAATGTGTTCATTTTCCATATTCTTATAATCTCAATTTCCATATCTTTATAATTGGAGAGTCTCTCTACTACTTTAACGTACGTATTCCGATCAGAAAGTACTGCCATATCGATTAACATACATGTTTTTTCCTTCTTGTTCTTAATAATGATGTCAGGTTTGTTGGCATTGATGGTTCTATCAGTGTGGTCTTGCATATCCCAGAGGATGGTAACTTCTTAGTTTTCTGTAATTGTTTCTGGTTGGTGCTCAACCCCCTTGTTGGTTGTTTTGAAGTTGTAATACTGTAAGATCTTCCAGTGCATGTATTCTGCGGCGTTGTTATGCCTTTGGTGTATTCTGTCTTGGCTAACTCGGGTCACTCAATTAAAATTTTGTCGATACTTTCGTCGTATTTGTTACATAATCGGCAGAGTGATTTGTTCCGTCTTTGATGATTCTATGATGGTACAATCGGGTGGCTAAGCTTTGGTCTTGGGCGGTAATTATAAGCCATTTAGTTTCCGCTTTTAGACCTGTCCCTTTCAGCCAGTCGTTCGTTTGCTTATAGTCAACGTCGGCTTCTTTGATTCTTGATGGATACTGCCCGTGCATAGCTTTACTTTCCCATTTCTTCATAATTTTTTCTTGGGCTTGGTTTTCGCATGTTGTTTCACTATTTTAGCGAGCTTAGTTGCTGACTCGTTGAACTTTTTTGCAATCTCATTCACATTCAGCTCTTGTTTTGATTTGGCAGTAAAACCCTATATCGAGTAAGACTTCTTTCTCTCTTCCTTTTGACCAACTAACTTCAGGTATGGGTGGTTAGATTTCTCTAAATATAATGTCAGGCCAATTGTTTTTGTCTTGTAAGTTGTTTCATGCTATTTCATGCTGCAGAAAGTTCTTTGCATCTCATAGAAGGATCACATATCAAACAAAGTACTGTATGGAAATTTACCAAAGGTCTCGACCACCCTTAAAACCAGAAGACTGCATTTCACTTGACACGCTTGGAGAAAGGATGATGAATCTCTCCAAAAAGTATTGTTATGGCAACCAAATCATGGCAAAAGAAAAAAAGGAAGACCTCCAATGACATGCATCGACCAGTTCAAACGTGACACAAACATGGACCAGAAAGACATCAAGAACTGCATGGACGATAGAGACACATGGAGAGAATTAGTCAACACAGTTCGAGTTCGCTTGAATTAGGAAGAAGAAGAAGTTGTTTCAACTTGAATAAATCCTCGACCACCAGATGATCTTGCTAAATACATTCTGTCTACATCTGATTTTGGGTGATGCATTCATTCGTTAGTAAGGAGCTTTCTCATTTTTCTGCCCAGATTCTTGATATCTTCAGCTGTCCAGCTGATGATATTAAAGCTGTAAGTTACGACTGGTATGGCTACAGTGTTAATGGCTTCGATCTTCTTGATGGCATTTAATGCACATTTTAGGATCATTCTTATTCTCCTCTAACACTCTTTTCGGATCATTTCCTTTATCTTTGAGTGTTGAATTCCATCACCTTTATTTATTCCATGGTATTCATAAGTTCCTCTTTTGTCCAACTTCTTTATAGTGGCTTGATTGAGAACAATGTTGGATGTTTTCGTTAGTTTCCCTTTAATGAAGGTTGCTTTCGGGCATTTTTCATGTCCAAATTCCATCTTTATATCATCACTGAATGTTTTCACGATGTCTAGCAGTTTCTTGAGTTGTTCATCATTCATAGCGTATGCCTTCAGGTCATTTATTATTTTTTTTATTATTATTACTATTATTATTATTATCATTATATCTATTTTTCTTAAACTTTTGTTTGAGAACTTCAGAGCACCGGGTTATTACCTATAAAACGGGGTACCAAGCTGTTCGTGCATGTATGCTTATTTGACGTTTCTCCTTCTTTATGTCTGAAGGTATTAAGATGTATATAAGAAATTGTATATGAAATGATAACATCAGGTATCAGGTAAAAATAATTAAATTTGGAATAAAAATTAAGGTGAAAATATTTATAATGCAGGATATGATTTATAGGAGTCATTAATCTTCTATCAGATTAAAAGAGTTCTTCTAAGGATATAGACAGTACTATTTAACACTATTTTTTGTATTTCGGTGAGTGATAATTTTCCTGGGATATCGCTTACATATTTCTGAGTTCCCTTTTTAAGCATGTGTAGTGCCTTAACTATGACTGGAATTGTTTTTGTTTTCTTTTTGTACATCCTCGACACTTCAATTTCAAGGTCTTTAAATTTGCTGAGCTCTTCAAATTCTTTTGCAGATACGTTGTTGCCAGATGGTATACTCATATCAATTATTTTACATGTTTTTCTAAGCTTGTCCTTGATAACAATGCCCGGCCTATTAGATTGTATGATTCTATCAGTTCTCACTTGGTAGTCCCGTAGAATAGACACGTTTGGCTTATCAAGAACAGGTAAAGATTTATGCTCATACCACCTGTTTGTTGTTTCAATGTTATAGTGGTTACATATTTTCCAGTGTATATATTGATCAACACGATTTTTTCTGTTGGTTTACTCATTTGGCGCAAGGATGCAACAGCCTGAAATGATATCGTCAATGGTTTCAGTACTCTTGTTACAAAACTTACACTTCTCGTCTGCATCATTACGAATTAAATTCGTCTGATAATTCCTCGTAAAGAATTCTTGATCATGAGCAGCGACAATAAACCCTTCCGTCTCTGCCTTCAGACCAACTGTCTTCTAAATCAACATTAGCTTTCTTGCTTTCGAAGTGTGTATTGGCCATGCAATGGTTTTGACTTCCAGGCATTGTCGATAACCTTCTTTCCCTTTTCGCTTGCTAATCTTTTCAATTTACGGGCATTCTCAGTATTTTTCAACTCCCCTTCCAACTCAATTTCCAAGTCAAGGTCTAGCTCTCAAGCAAACAGTTTCGCGTGGTGCATATTATAGGTTGTCAGTAATTTCCTAATCTTAGTATCCAATCTTCTTATTTCGGTATGGTTCCAATAAATGATATTGAAGCTTTATGTGATGACAGGGACAGTTAATGTGTTGTTTGCCATGACTCGGTTTTTGGAATTTTGCTCGGTCTTGAAAATCAATCGCATCCTTCTTAAAAGCTCTTTTTTAAGTTTTTATTTCATTGAAGCATGTTGGATCCCATTGGATTCGTCAACACCAAGGTACTTGTACACATTCTCCTGCTCCAGATTTTTAATCATTGTTTCCTCATCAAGTCTAACATTGTCAGTCATCACCAGTTTGTCTTTTATAAAAGTAGCTTTGGTGCACTTACTCAACCCAAACTCCATACCGATATCATCACTAAAACCTTTCACTATCCTCAACAGCCCTTGAAGTTCGTTATCATCTTTTGCGTACAATTTCAAATCATCCATGTAGAACAAATGGGATATTTTTTCAGACTCTATCTTATATCCGTATGTGGAAGAGTTCAGTTCAAATGATAAAGGTATAAAAGAAATGCAGAAAAGTAGTGGAGATAGCAAGTCTTCCTGGAAGATCCTTCTGTTAATATTGATTCCATCACTAGTCAGTGTACCATTCTCATGCGTAAAAATTAAACGTGTCTTCCAATTGTTCATAATGTGTTTCAGAAAATAAGTTTGGATGATACCTTAAATACTTCTAAAGACTTAAGGATCCAGTCGTATGGAACGCTATCAAATGCTTTTTGGCAGTCAGTTCATGCACAACTCATATTCCTTTTTCTTTTTTTTTGCAATTTTAAAGAAGCATTTTGTTTATTAGCAATTGATCCTTGCACCCGTGCGAACCACGTCTGCATCCTTTCTGTTCGACAGGAAAAGGCTGTTTCGCTGCAGATGTATATACTTTCTGTCTGTCATAACTGATGGTAAAAGTTTGTATGTTGTGGACAGACATATAATTGGCAGGTAATTTTTGTCATCGTTCGTTTCATTATTCTTGGCCAGTAAAAATGTTGTTCTTTCGCACAGCTATTCTGGGTTTTTTCAGGGTTATGCACAATTTTATTCACTAAGACTGCGGGTTTTGCATGGGACAAAGATAGAACATTTGACCAAAAGTTCGGAACTTCATCAATTGCAGGTGACTTCCATTAAGCCGATTTGGCTTATGCTGCTCTTAATTCCGTTAAAGTGACATTATTCCATTCTTATTTGTTGATGTTCTCATTTTCATTCTCAGTATTCCCTATCCAGTTCCTTTTTCATTAAAGTTTTTCTCTTCCTCTCATATACGTTTTAAAACATCCTCCACGTTATCCTTGGGTGGTGCTTTCTTAATTGAAATTTGATTCTTTTCTATCTCCCTATAAAACTTCTTCGCATCTGTTTGAAAAATTTTATTTTGCCTGTAAAAATTGTGTCACTTATCAAGCCTCCTTAGTCGCTGTGACTTGACTTGCATAATTTGTTTTAACTCTTCTTTTTCATTAGAGATGTCTCTGGAATTTGCGATCTTATACTTCCTTGCAACCTTTCTAGCTTTTCTTGTTTTTAGTTTGATACTTCTATCAAATTCAGTTAGTATTGATATCTCCCCTCTTAACCTTTCGATTGCAATTTCAACGCGAGCTTTCCATTTTGGTTTTTTACGTTGCCTTTGTCTTCTTGGCCTCTTAGTCTTTACTCCAAGCTTAATTTCAATAGTTTGTGCACCTGCATACAAAATGGTGTATTATTATTTTTGTATTATTATTATCGTTACTATTACTATTATTATTGTTATTATTATTATTATTATTTACGAAATTTATACAAGATAACCAATTCAAAAAATTTACAAATATATGCATATTTACAAAAACTTCTGTTGTCAAATGGGTCCTGTAAACAACAACAAAACAACATTCGTAATTTACCTTCACTTTTATCTCAAATATCTCTCTGTTACACACTGATTTCAAATAATGTTGTTGTTGTTTTTCATAATTGATCACTGGAATCATGTTCCTGAGATTTGGTAACAAGTTTCAGTTATTATTATTATTGAGTGGTGGAGCAATACGAGCCCACGGGGGACACAGGCGTAGAAACCCCAACAAACCTATCCGACTCTCAGCCCGATAAGGGTAATCTGGGTGCATGCATCACACCCAAGTGTGTGCGACATTGATGTCAATTAAAACAGCACATGACCTTGCAGGTGGGCCCTGTTTTGGTTTCCCAGTTTAGGTGACCCATTCTGTTTAAAACGGTCTCCGTAGCGAGGCTTCACCCAAGACCTTAGGACTAAGTAACAAAGTAAAAACTCGGTACTCAGCCTTTCAGAACAAGAGATCCGGGCTAACGACACCTAGATGTGATGCTCCCATTCTACTCCCGCCCGTTAAACAGAAATGCGTGATGTGTCAGCCCTTTCGGGACATGCACAACAGGTTAAGGTCAGGCAACTGGCAAGTCTGCAGTTTGAGCGGGAATGTTTGACCAGTTTTCAACCATTTCCCCCTTTCCTCTCCAGAAATCTCCTCAGTTTGTCATAGTAAATGGTTGAGTTTAACCAACGTGCTTTTCTCAAGATGCCTATAACTGGCATCTTTGATATAACAAACAATAAAGACGATAAGGCATCTCCTTGAAAGATTCCTCTCTGTATTCTTACATCTCATATTTCACCTCTGTACATCATTTCAGCTCTCCATGATTTCACTGTCTTGCTTAGTAGATTTAGAAAATCTTGGTTTAATTTCAGAGCTGCTAAAATTTCCATTAACTACCAGTGCAGGATCATGTCATGTTGTGCCTTCCTATGATCTACCCATGCCATAGCCATTTTTTTCTTCGATTTTTCACTTCCTTCAGAATCAATTTATATGGTAAGTCTCCTATTACTTTGGATTTCTCCGGCAATTTCCATAGAAGCACTATTCCTCCCTTTTATCATCCATAGCACTGTTTTACCTTCCAGTAAGCATTTTGCAAAACATAACCTATATATTGCTTTTGGTGAGATTACATTTTTAATACAAAAGAGAGCTCTTGTATATTTTGTACAGGGATAAAAAAAGAATTGGTTGTATTAAGATATATATAATTTCTTATTATTTTAACTTATGATTTTCAGAATAAGTTACATGAAATAGATGGGAAACTCAAATTTAGAATGACGGTAGAAGGTGGTCGACAAGGCATCCGAGACTTTGTGTTTCATAAAACCAGCCTTTGTCTAAGAAATAAATACTGGACAGGAAAATTATGAGAAAGTGTTGACGATCAGATTATAAAGTTGGCATTACGTTGGTACAGAGGTTTCAATTGTCTGTAGTCGTTGTTGGATAAAAGTCTTTATCTCTCAAATATTGTATTGTCCACAAAGGAACTCCTCAACTGTAAAAAACCCATCTATACTTGTTATTCACTGTGATCTCGTATTATTGTTAATTTTTAGACCTTGTGTACACAGTCAAAAGTAAAGGAGGATCTATCTGTCCCCACGCAAGGAAACAAAAGTGGTATTTTACATCAAATTAGAGGATTAGAATTATTTGACTTCTTCAAAATATATCAGGATGGAAAAGTATCAGAAAAATGCAGAAGGATTGGCTTCGTACTCACCAATAATAATTGTATCTAACCGTTTACCGTTTAAAGTGCAGGAGGAAAATGATGTTGACGAAGTCTTAGTTCCTTCGTCTGGGGGCTTGGTATCAGCACTACTTCCAGTCATGAGAAGGGTTGGAGGAACTTGGATTGGTTCTCTGGGAGGAAAAGATCTGGATGACTATAAAATGTATGATTTTTCCCTACCCAAAGATGGCTACCGTTTACGTTGTGTTACCCCCTCCAAGAATCTCTTTGATATTTTTTATAACGACATATGTAACGGGTGCCTTTGGCCATTATTTCATTCCATGCCCAGCAAGGCTATCTTTTTCAAAAATCAGGATCATTGTTACGAAGAGGTTAATATGATATTTGCTCAAAACACTTTATCAGAATTGTCAAGAAGTTACAGTGTCGACGGGGAGGCTTCAAGACCTGTTGTGTGGATTCAAGACTTTCATCTCCTGCTATTGCCTACTCAATTACGGGAACTTATTGATAACTCAACCTACAACTGCAGGATTTTGTTTTTTCTTCACATTCCCTTTCCTCCAAAAGATATTCTTTGTCTTCTTCCTTGGCACACTGTTATATTGAAGAGTCTCCTTTTATGTGATCTAGTTGGATTTCAAACACATACTGATCTGTGTAATTTCATTGGTGCCTGTTCTTCTATACTGAAATGTCAGATACACAAAAACGAAGGAAAAATTTTTTATCAAGGACATTCATGCAGAGTAGGGGCATATCCAATTGCAATATCTTATGACTACTTTTCAACTTTAGCAGCTAACGTGTCAGAGACGAAAAATGTAGAGCCATACAAAACAATCCTTGGCGTGGACCGCCTCGACTACACGAAAGGTTTGTTGGAAAAGTTGAAAGCGTATGAACGCTTTTTGGAAGAAAACTCCTGTTATAGGGAAAAGGTAGTATTGGTACAAATTGCCGTGCCATCCAGAGAAAATGTGTGGCATTATAAAAATCTGAAATATCTGTTTGATCAGGAAGTTGGAAGAATAAATGGTCGCTTTTCAACACTGTCTTGGACACCTATTAAGTATTTGTACGGATGTCTCTCTCCACTGGATTTATGCTCGTTGTATAAGAGATCTCACGTTGCTGCTGTTACTCCTATCCGAGACGGTAAGAATGAAATTTTCCTCATCCTAATTTTGGCTAAAGTACATTTTTCTCTCACAATTTTACTTTTTTTGCGTACAATTCAAACTTAATAAATATGCTTTCTGGATGTATTTGTAGCATTATTGCCCGATGATCGAAATATCGTGAAACTATTAGTTCCAATCACAGTTCTAATTTTTTGTGTTTTACCTTATGTATATATATATATATATATATATATATATATATATATAAATATATATATAAATATATATATATAAAGCTTTCGATTCGGTTATCCGTATTAAAGTGCTCAATACATAAATGCAGAGCGTAATATAAG
>RDPX01000499.1:318143-328387 GCA_003991215.1 Morbakka virulenta | reverse complement strand
GGTATTAGGAAAACAGATTGAGAAGATATTCTTCAATTAGACCCTGAAGATGGGAGAAGTATCTCTCGAAACGTAGGTCAGAAAAAGCTTACGACTCATGACATGATAAAGCTCTTACATCTATGGCTTCCTCTGAGTCCATAAAGTTCAGAATTTTCAAGATTATTAGGGAAACATATGGAAAAGATATTCTTCAATTAGAGGCTGGTGATGGAAGAAGTATCTCTCGAAACGTAGCTAGGAAAAAGCTTACGACTCATGACATGATAAAGCTCTTACATCTAACTGGATATATAATGGATAAATAATAAAAATAATAATATAAATAAGTATAAATAAACCTAAACAGGTCGGCATCTAATGACCGTCATCCTCAGTGAGCAAACACATACAGAAATGAGGCGCGTCCTGTAATCTCGATTCCACAACCATCCTTGCCACAACAGCACGAGCAGAAGATTACCGCCTCACTCTGGAGGCACTCTACATCGAGGAGTTAAAACTGCAGATGAATACAAAGGAGGAATACTGGAACAGAACTCTCACCATCAAGTTCTTTCAGTGATGGTAGTAAAATTTACCCACAAAACAATATCTGAGACAAGTTTATGTTGCTTGCACACGATGAAATCAAAAGACTGTTAGTTATAACCTTCTCACTTTCTCACCAGACTCCAGATAAGCGTGAGGTTGTCAGCCAGGAGTACTGGACGCACACAGACTTCGCCAGGCAGTACGATCGTTGTCGAGCTCTTGAGCTTCTATGTCGCCTAGCGAGGTTCCTCTTTCTTGTAGGTAATCGTCTAGATATTGGTACCATCTTTTCCGAGGTCTTCCCATTGGTCTTGTGGCTTCTACTTTGTATTCTACGACTAGGCGGGTAGGATGTTTGTCTTCTCTCCTTTTGATATGCCCAAACTATCCGAGTTGACTACCTTTAATTACATCCGACAGGAGTGATACATCCAGTTCCTTGCATAGATGCGAGTTCCTTAGCTGGTCTCTTTTCGTTACACCAAGTGACATCTTGACCACCTTCATATCCGCAGCTACTAATCTGGACATATTCTTTGTGCTAATATTCCAACTTTCAGATCGGTAAAGAAGAATCGGGCAGAGTATTCCTGTCAGAATTATTTTTTAGCTTTCTTGGGCACGCTTTTGTCTTTTATCAGTTTGTACAGAAAGCCAAAATTTTGAGAGAATTTGCTCAAACGGTGGTTGATCTCAAACTCAATCAAGCCATTTTCTGCAACTGTGCTCCCAAGGTACATAAATGACAATTAATTATAACATTATTCTAATTTCATTTTAGGTTAGAAAAAATTGCGACAAAAGGATGTGAAGGTCAAGGATGGAGAAAAAGAGACTCCAATAAAAATGAGTGAGCAGAAAAGCGAAGAGAAAGATAAACGAACGAACTTGAGAAAATGGGTAGCAAGGACCAAACAAAGAAAAACGATGGGAAGAAAAAAAAGGAACAGAAAAAAGAGGGGGAAAGCGGAGTGGATTAAGTATGAAAATAAAAGACGCAAAGTAGCGCATGAAGAAAAGTATAAGAAAAGGAATATTCAAAATACAGCAACAAGTAATATATATACATTACTTGTATACATATATAGTTATAACTAGAACAAATAACAAAAGATATCAAATTACACTCATGGTATTGACATAATTGGTATAATTCTAGTTATAACTAGATCATCATCGTCATCAAACGGAAAGATCGTCACAAAATCTGCCGTGGCCCTCCACAAAAATTTTGCCAACAAGGCCAACTTTGCACCATTCAATACAGTTCTGGAATAGATTTTCCATCACATAGCTGAGAGATGTTATCACTTTAGCATGTCTTAGGCCTACCTCGTGCTCCCTTACCAAATACAGAGCCTAATAACAGGTCCCTGTCAACATTGTCATGACAGCAAATATGATCAAAGAAATAAAGTTTTCGCTTGGAGATCAAAGGTATTAGACGTGTCTCACAGTTGATCTTCCGGATGACCCATTCATTAGTCTTTCTCTCAGTCCAACTAACTGTCAGTAACCTACGATAGCACCATATTTCAAAAGATTCGATTCTTTTAAGATCCTGTTTCTTTACAACCAACATTCTGAACCATATGTTGCAATGGAGAAAACGAAGGAAGCGAGCAATCGTTTCTTGGTGCTTAAAGATATATGCAAATCTTTCCAAATATTTGTCAAAGAGATCATAGCAATTTTAAGCTATATTTATCCTTCTCTTAATTTCGCTAGAGTCGTCATACGTGGCTGTAATTTTTGCACCGAGATAAATGAATTCGTTTACATTTTCTATTGCCGCCTCGTTAAGTGATGTTATCAAGAAGGTCTGGATAGTTGGTACGTTTAATTTTTATTACTTTAGTTTTGTTCTATAACCAGATTCTCTAGAGAAATATGTTCACTTTGCTTAGCTGATGATGGTGAAAATATGAAACCTACAGTTCCAAACGAAGTTTTGTTAATTTTTTGTATCGTTCGCTATATAATTGCCAGCAGGCGAAACGGAAGTAACATTACTGTCAACAGCAAAATGAATTTGATTTCCATGACATAATGAGTATTTTGAATATATTTCAATGTATTGACATCATCATCAGCAAAATATTTTTAATAATATTATCATGTATAAGCAATATCATTTTATCTTTTTATTCGAAGGAATAAATAATATTATTAAAAATATTTTGCTGATGATGATGTTAATACATTGAAATATATTCAAAATACTCATTATGTCATGGAAATCAAATTCGTTCGCTATATATACCAAAAAATATATAAATATATACTTACCATTTTACCTTTGAGTTGTGATTCAAAATTCAGTCCTCGATGCGATGATCCAATGCTATCAACCATAACAATTACATATCCAAGCGATGTAAGGTATTGGAGACTGAAACAATTCAGGCATTTTTGCGAATTAACCACCAACTAAAAGAGTGCAGGAAAATATTGAAAAAGTATGAAATGAGATCATATGCACTAAAATGAACTCTAATGTACAAATAACGAAAGAAAGAAAGAAAGAAAGAAAGAAACAAATGAAAAATACACAACTCAACAACCAAACAAATAAAAAATAAAAAATACACAAATCAACAAACAAATAAATAAATATATAAACAAATAAACAACTAAATGAAAAGTGGTGTGGTGAAGTAAACTCCCATCCACCGGGTCCCCAGGTTGCGGATAGGGGAACGGCCTCCAGATATGGAGGTCAGCTGCGAATATGGAATAAGCAGTCCCGGACAAAATCACGGGTTGCCCTTCGGCAAGGCATAGCACCCGGCAGCCGCCCCGCCTGGGTCACAGGTGAAGACATTGGTTAGCAGGATGTTGGATGATTTAGTGAGGCAATATAGCTTTGGCTCACTCTATCTGTGGCAAGGCGATATGTGGTAAAACCCTTAACACATATTCGGCAAGGCACACACGTTCTTGAGAAGAGCACTGCTAGCACTTGTATGGAGCGGCGACCGCAAGTGAGAATTTAGCTACTTTAGGTATGCGGTTTCAACTTGGACCTCAGGGAATTAGACAACCCTGCCTTGCATAGTCACCGGTCGCCCTTTGGCAAGGCGTACCACCCGGTTTAGCCACCCCTCTCGGTGTTACGGAGCCTTCTTCCTGTCGGCCCGTCCTGCCTGAGTGGGGTCGGTGCATTCCTGGGCGAATGAACTTCCGCGATGAGGTCACCGGCCAGAAATGGACACTCGCTGCCTTGCGAGCAGGTCTCTAGACCAAAGGCTAGGCCCACCGCCAATAACTGTGGTTGGCGTCTGGAAGGGCATCCGGCCACTTAAAAACTTGCCAAAATAAAACTATGCGGATCAAAAATCTACAATCCATACCGGATCGGTCGAGGCCCGGGTTACCAACGACCGCCATCACCACCGACCGGCAGGGTGGTGCTGGAAACTATGCGACTGCTGGACAACAAAGGAAGAGAAAAGGAGGCAGGAAAAGGAGAGAAAAGCGTGCGAAAAGGAAAGCAAGACAGATGTCTTTGAGAATTGGCACACTGAATGTGGGGACCATGAACGGAAAGGGAAGGGAGATAGCAGATCTGATGGAAAGAAGATGCATTGACATCATGTGCATCCAAGAAACTAGATGGAAAGGGAGCAAGTCCAGACAACTCGGAGATGGGTACAAGCTGATATACCATGGAGAGAACAACAAAAGAAATGGTGTAGGAATTGTGTTGAGATCATGTTATGCAGATTGTGTGCTGGCGGTTGAGAGGATCTCTGACAGAGTGATGAGTTTGAGATTAGATGTTGAGGGCACGCTATTGAGTGTAGTGAGTGCTTATGGACCACAGGTGGGCTGTACACAGGAAGAAAAAGACAAGTTTTGGAGAGACATGGACACCACATTCATGAGGATACCGAGAGGAGAGAGATGCGTGATTGGAGCGGATTTCAATGGGCATGTTGGGGAGGGGAACAGAGGGGATGAGGAGGTGATGGGAAGACATGGCTATGGAAGAAGAAATGAAGAAGGACAAGAGGTAGTGGATTTTGCAAAGAGAGTTGAGTTGGCAGTGCTGAACACGTACTTCAAAAAGAAAGAGGACCAAAGAACCACCTATAGAAGTGGAGGAAGAAGCACGCAAGTGGACTACCTAGTGTACAAAAGAAGACATCTGAAAGAAGTCAGTGACTGCTTTGTACTGGGAGGAGAGTGTGTTGCTGCACAACATAAGGTAGTAATATGCAAGTTGATGATCAAAACCAAGAGAACAAGAAAAAGGACATCTGATCCAAGAATAAAATGGTGGAAACTGAGAGAAGCTGAGTGCAGGAGGAACTTCAATCGGGAGCTAGTAGAAGCACTGAGTTCAACCACGGATGTACTTGAAAAATGGACTGAGCTCACCGAGAAAATTCGAGAAACGGCCAAGGCAGTTCTGGGAGCAACATCAAGCTGTAGGAGTCCAGACAAGGAAACATGGTGGTGGAATGATGCAGTACAAGATAGTATCCAGAACAAGAGGAAAGCAAAGAAAGTGTTTGACAGGACAGGCCAAGAGGAAGACAAAAGGGAATACGAGACTAGACGAAGAGAAGCGAAGCAGGAAGTAGCCAAGGCAAAGGAGGAAGCATACAATGATCTCTACGATAGGCTGAACACAAGGGAAGGAGAAAAGGATTTATTTCGGATTGCGAAGCAAAAGGACAAGGCTTCAAAGGATATTCAACAGGTTAGAGTCATCAAAGATGCAGATGGAAGACTGTTAACAGATGAGAATGAAGTGTTAGAAAGGTGGAAAAGTTACTTTGAAGGCCTCATGAACACAGAAAATCCCAGAGAAGAAAGAATTGAAGAAGCCCAGAGAGTTGAACGCGATGTTGGAAAGATAGACAAAGGTGAAGTAAAGAAGGCATTGAAGAAAATGAAAAATGGAAAGAGTGTAGGGCCAGACAACATCCCAATTGAAGCATGGAAGTGTCTAGGTGACCTGGGTTTAGAGGTGCTCACGAAGCTTTTCAATAGGATACTGGAGAAAGAGGAAATGCCAAGCGAATGGAGGAGGAGTGTGTTGATCCCTATATATAAGAACAAAGGAGATGCACAAGAGTGTGGCAACTACAGGGGCATCAAGTTGATGTGCCACACTATGAAGTTGTGGGAGAGAGTTTTGGATACAAGGATGAGAGAGGAAGTAGAGATCAGCCCGGAACAGTACAGTTTCATGCCAGGAAGAGGCACAACAGATGCGTTATTCGCTCTGCGCATCCTGATGGAAAAGCACAGAGAAGGACAAAAGGAATTGCACTGCGTGTTTGTGGATTTGGAAAAAGCGTATGATAGGGTACCTAGAGAGGAATTATGGCACTGCATGAGAACATCCAGAGTAGCAGAAAAGTATGTAAGGCTAGTAAAAGACATGTACAAAGACAGTGCGACGGCTGTAAGAAGTGCTGCAGGAATGACTGACTGGTTCCGAGTCAAGGTCGGACTCCACCAAGGGTCAGCTCTAAGCCCCTTCCTATTCGCAATAGTCATGGATCGACTCACTGATGAAGTCAGGAAAGAAGCACCATGGAGTATGCTGTTTGCTGACGATATTGTGCTGTGCAACAAAACCAGGAACGAGGCCGAAGAAGAACTGGAGGAGTGGAGATATGCCCTAGAAAGAAGGGGAATGAAGGTAAGCAGGGCCAAGACCGAATACCTGGTCGTGAATGGGAGAGAGGATGACAAGATTTGCATGCAAGGAGCAGATGTAATGAAGGCAAAAGACTTCAAGTACCTTGGATCCACAGTGCAATACGATGGGGGATGCGACAGAGAAGTGAAGAAGAGGATACAAGCAGGCTGGAACGGGTGGAGGAAGGTAACAGGGGTGTTATGTGACCGGAAGATATTGCCAAAAGTGAAAGGAAAAGTGTACAAAACGGTAGTGCGGCCAGCTTTGCTATATGGGCTTGAGACGGTAGCGACAACAAAGAAGCAGGAAGCTGAGTTGGAAGTGGCTGAGTTGAGAATGCTGAGGTGGTCACTTGGGGTCACACAGCTAGATAAAATCAGAAATGAAAACATCAGAGGAACAGCACACGTTAGAAGATTAAGAGAGAAGCAAAGGGAAGGAAGACTGAGATGGTACGGACACGTGGTCAGAAGAGAAGATAGCTACATAGGGAGGAGAATGTTGAGGATGCAACTGCCAGGGAAGAGGAAGAGAGGAAGACCAAAGAGAAGATATATGGACGGAATTGAAGAGGATATGAGGACATTAGGAGTGAGGAGAGAGGACGCTGACGACCGCGCCAAATGGAGGCGATTGATCTGCTGTGGCGACCCCTGACGGGAGCAGCCGAAAGATGAAGAAGAAACAACTAAATGAAAAAAGAAACAAACAAAAAATTAAAAAATCTACAAACAAAAATAAACCAAACAAATAAACAAATAAACAAACAAAAAGACAAATAAACAAAAAATAAATAAACAAATAAAGAAGTAAATAAATAAATAAACAAAAATAAATAAATAAATAAAGAAGTAAATAAATAAATAAACAAAAAATAAATAAACAAATAAAGAAGTAAATAAATAAACAAAAAATAAATAAACAAAAAATAAAAAATAAACAAATAAAGAAGTAAATAGATAAATAAACAAAAAATAAAAAATAAACAAATAAAGAAGTAAATAGATAAATAAACAAAAAATAAATAAATAAATAAAGAAGTAAATAGATAAATAAACAAAAAATAAATAAACAAATAAAGAAGTAAATAGATAAATAAAAACACAAATATTAAAACAAAGAAATAACTAAACAAAAATAAATAAATTAGCAAATGAGTAAACATGCAAACAAAAACCAAAAATAAATAAACAAGTAAACAACTAAATAAACAAAAATAAATAAACAAGTAAACAAGTTAATAAACAAAAATAAATAAACAAGTAAACAAGTTAATAACCAAATAAACAAACAAACGAAATAAACAAAGAAATAAATAAGTATATAGTCAAAATGTCGCACAGTCGTCCATGTTCAAAGTTTTTGAAAAGTTGGGAAAGTTCTTGAAGACGTTTGCTTGTACTTCAAAGTATTATGATAACATATTTACCATGTTTTTAAAAGAAATAAAGTATGGAAAAGTACAGTATAATATTGTAAATTAAAGTGTGGAATAGTATAGCATGGTATGGTATCACATGGTATGGTATGATATCACATGGTATGGAATTGCATGGTATGGTATGGTATCAAATGGTATGGTATCACATGGTATGGTATCACATGGTATGGTATCAAATGGTATGGTATCACATGGTATGGTATGGTATGATATCACATGGTATGGTATTGCATGGTATGGTATGGTATCACATGGTATGGTATCACATGGTATGGTATGATATCACATGGTATGGTATTGCATGGTATGGTATGGTATCACATGGTATGGTATGATATTGCATGGTATGATATGGTATCCCATGGTATGGTATAGCATGGTATGGCATAGCAAGGCATTTTACAGTACACACAGGCGCCTGTGTCCAGCCACTGAAAAAACAATGTCAACAGAAGAAACAAAAATATCTGTTGAATAAAGAATATTCATTTTATTGATTTATAAACAAACTGAGATATACCTGGACAGCTGGTCCCCCATAAACATACAGAATCGTTGGGTATTGCTTTGTGCGATCGACGTTCTGAGGTTTAAACAATAGTCCAAAGACATCAAGTCCTACCAAAATGAAAAAAAACAACTTCACAAAATAGTCTTTTACTTCTCAGCGAATATTTTATAACTTTAGGCAACCTTTTATTTAAATCTATGACCTTAAGCTAATAGATTAATAGACTTAAAAATAATATATAATATAGGACAGTATAGTATAGTACAGCATAGTATAGTACAGTATAGAAAAGTACAGTATAGTATAGCACAGTATAGTATAGTAAAGTATAGTACAGTATAGTATAGCACAGTATAGTATAGTAAAGTATAGTATAGTGTAGTATAGTACAGTATAGTATAGAATAGTATAGTACAGTATAGTAATAGTATAGTATAGTAATAGTATAGTATAGTAAAGTATAGTATAGTGTAGTATAGTACAGTATAGTATAGTACAGTATAGTAGAGTATAGTATAGTAGAGTATAGTAGAGTATAGTATAGTATAGTACAGAAGAGTATAGTATCAGTATAGTATAGTATAGTATAGTATCAGTATAGTATAGTATAGTATCAGTATAGTATAGTATAGTATCAGTATAGTATAGTATAGTATCAGTATAGTATAGTATAGTATAGTATAGTATCAGTATAGTATAGTATAGTATCAGTATAGTATAGTATAGTATCAGTATAGTATAGAACAGTATGGTAGACTATAGTATAGTAGACTATAGTATAGTAGAGTATAGTAGATAAGAGTATAGTATAGTATACTATAGTACAGAAGAGTATAGTATAGTATAGTACAGTATAGTTTAGTAATGCTTATATGATACGAACTTTTAAAATTATCCAATACGAGCCTTTTTGACAATATTAGAATAATTGTAGATTCATCTAAAAACACTCCATCCACGCAATACTACGGGGATATTCCCGCGCATGTTTGGTCGTTTGAAAAAGAAGCCGCTGGGCGCCGAGGTGTTCAAATCAAGAGAAGTACACTAAGAACAACACTAAAGAAAGAGGTCTCAAATATAATCTGTATCTTGCGCTAGAAACCTGGCGTCTAAGTGTAGCCGGCAGGGAAAGGTTGAAACGAGGTTCTCAAATATAATCTGTATTTTGCGCTAGAAACCGGGCGTCTAAGTGTAGCCGGCAGGGAAAGGTTGAAACGAGGTCCTCAAATATAATCTGTATTTTGCGCTAGAAACCGGGCGTCTAAGTGTAGCCGGCAGGGAAAGGTTGAAACGAGGTTCTCAAATATAATCTGTATTTTGCACTAAAAATTGGGCGTTTATTTTGCGCAAGAAATCGGACGTATTAAGTGTAGCTTGCACAGAAACCTTAAAATGAGGTTCTCAAATATGATACTAAAAGCCAGGATTGCAATCTAGGTTGATACATTTGGTTACGATGAAGGTTAAATAGATGAACGCCAGGCTTTCACAAGAATATGTCGCAATGTAACACAATAAGAAAGAGAAGCAAAAGGCGCTTTAAGACACTCAAATCAATCAATCAATCAATCAATCAATAATCAAAAGCTACACTTCAAGAACACTTACCACGCTTGTTTTGATATTTGAATAATTCAGGAAAAGGTATATCACTAGCAAGTTCTACGATAAAAAAAAGACACGCATAATTGAATATATGCACGGTGTACAACTTGATTTTCAACGATTTATTAAAAGTTCTGGCAAATTGCAGTATATATCAACTACATTTACTCTTATCGTATAAAGAAAATTCACACTGCTTTCATGCACGGCCTGGCATTACTCACTATATTCACCCTTCAATCTTCTCTCGTCTCGAAGTCTAGTATAACATAGTATAGTGTAGTAATGGTATAGTATAGTATCGGTATAGTATAGTATAAGTATAGTATAGTATCAGTATAGTATAGTACAGTATAGTATCAGTATAGTATAGTATAGTACAGTACAGTATAGTATCAATATAGTATAGTATCAGTATAGTATATTATCAGTATAGTATAGTATCAGTATAGTATAGTATCAGTATAGTATAGTATAGTATAGTATAGTAT
>RDPX01000499.1:227923-238762 GCA_003991215.1 Morbakka virulenta | reverse complement strand
TAAACACCATAAAGTCCAGACAGATGGCATTCGTTGGACATATCATCAGAGATGAGAAGATTGAACATCTAATTCTCACTGGAAAGATACCAGGAAAGAGAGGCAGAGGTAAACCAAGAATGATGCATATGGATAACGTTGTAAGATGGATGAGCAAGAAAGAAAGATCTAAAAGAGTAACATGGATTAAGAGAGCTAAGAAGAGAGATGAATGGAAGGCTATGATCGTCTTCGCGTGTAACACGCACGGCACATAATGAATGAATGAATGAATGAAGTTGCTCCACTTGAACGGGAAGGATTTCGACATATTGTTGAACCTTGGAATCTACTTACAGTCATCTTTTGATAATAGCATCTGACAGTCGCTTTTTCTTACGGCAAACAGTACAGAGTTATAAAGATATATCATGAACATGCAGTCTCTGGTTAGGTAAGTTACCATTAAAAAGATATTTGATATGTTTGTTTAGGATAGTGTTCTTGGGCGAACAGCCCTTTCGGAAACTGACACTCGTCAAAATGTTGAAAAGGAGTGTGTCGATGTATGGGGGGTTTGTTTTTTAACGTCATTTCCCCCGGCAATTGGGGCTCAGACGGTGCCCTTCAGAGGGACTTTGATTTGGCAGTGAGGAATTTCTTGGTCGGATGCCCTTCCGGATGACAACCAATGGCTTCTTTTTTTGCTTTGCTAAGTTCCAAATTCTCCTCGACAGCTCAGGGAATCGAACCCGGAACTCTTGGTTACTGTGCAGTTGCACTAACCATTAAGCCACGGCTCCTCTAAAGAAGATTAGTCTCAATAACTGGAAAATGCATTGGCTGAAACAAAAACTAAATAGTATACAAACAACGTTCATTGCTAAGACATATATTGAAGAAAGGGAGAAGAAAAAAATAATAATAGCTTTGTTAAGAAATATGGTAATCATAATTCCTCACTGATGGATTTTATGATGTTTGGTACTTTTCAAAGTGTCTCCTACTTTCATTAATATTTTGAAAACATCAATGAATTTATGGGCAACTAATCTTCTTTCTTATTTAAATGGTATCTTATCTTCTTGTGGTGTGCAAATGAAAGGTGTAATTTTTCTGGGTGACTCTCTCTCTCACCCTTGCTGTTTTGTATGGGACTCAAACCCATATCTAAACTCAAAACAGGTTTTGGATCTAGGATCAGTAGCAGGAAAGTAAGTCATCCCATTTTTATGGATGATTTGAAACTATATGCCATGTAATCTGGAAAACTTGAAGGGTTGTTAAAAACAGTGAAAGCATTTAGTGATGATATCAAGATAGAGTTTGAATTAAAGAAATGTGCCAAGGCAACATTTAAATGCAGAATGTTAGCCAGTACAGACTGTAATTTTTGATGATAATGTCATTTAAGAACTAAACCAAGAAGAAACTTACAAATACTTAGGTGTTAATGAAAAGATGGTATACAAATGACAAAAATGAAAGAAAAGATTAGGAAAGAATACATACACAGAGTTGACACTGATTGCAAAATACAAGCAAACCACCCTGGTCTCATCATGAAGGACAAGAAAAACAAGAGCTACTTGGTCAGTGTCATGAGGTTGCCTCTGGTTTTTGTTACTGCGAAAGGAAATAGGAAATGTTTCGGCGAAAAGCCACTGGGAGTGCAGAATATCTCTGCGTGAGGCAGCCATAATTACTGGTTTAGTTTATAATATTTAATTGTTCTTGTGGGAGTGTAGTTTCAGACGAAAATTTAATCATAATGACAACTAGCATTTCGCACGCAAGTTAATGCAATGGAGTTTTCCTCTGAGAAATTAACAGTTCAGTGAACCGCGTTGTCCGAATTGGCGTAGTTGTTGCAAACAAGTTGACGACATACTTGCAAACAACACAGTTTCGTTTGCTGTAATTTCTTAAACATCTCTGTCAGTAAAATTCAGTATATTTAGTAAAAGAAGCGTGATATTGAATATTAAGAACAGGAAAGGACGATGAAGTCAACTGTTCGCGCCCCTTGGTCTTTGGAGAGTGTATTCGATCTCCTTTTGTCTGAAATATGCACCCTTGTTTTTCTCCTTGCCACTGCGCTTCTTCATTTGTTCAAGACTTTACCTCACTTTTCTCTTCCAATGCTCTGGCCTTCGCTATTTTGACGTGGTTGATTTTGATTGTTTTCTGTCTGTGCTATTTATTCGCTTTTCCGCCGTTTTTTCGAACTGAGAGAAACGGCTGAAGGATTGCAAAGATCCTTGCGCAATTACCATAATCGGAAAGCGTACGGAGCAAGGCAACATTGCATACCTAAACAAGTGCCTTGGAAATATTAAGTGCTCCAGCTCGTCCGTCACCAGACTTGACCGTAGACCTATAGATACGCGCGTATGGTAGTTTTACAAAGATGCAAGATACCTCGGGGGGGTACCAGGTAATTTCTAGCATGGTACAAAAAAACCCAACCTTTTTTGAAGCGAATTGCCATTAAAGTTAGTTTTCTAATAAACTCGAATTCAACTTGAAATAAAAAATATTTCTTAGAAATTGGTAAGTGGGGGAGTTAACTTGAAATGAGCTGGGGCAGTTATAAACAGGAGAGTAACTATTGCGTTGTGTTTGTTTAGCTTTATGATTTGAAATTTTCTGCATTTTTATCCTTCTAGTTTTTCAGATTGTTTATTGGGATTAGGCGCCCAAATTCTTAATTTATTAATTTTTTGTTTTGTTATGCTATTTACTTGAGCAAGGCTTTGCTAGTCGAAATATATTTTTTCACTGCTTGTAACAAGGATGAAAAGGTAGAAAGTTAATTCTTATCATCATTACCACTATCAGAAGCTTCATCACGCTTTTGGTTGTTACTAAACCATCGCTGCTGTGATACCAGCCGCTCGGGCTTTACTTTGTCACACGGAAGAATGAACATGAGGGATATAAGCGCCAAAAAAGACGTATTTTGAGCTAGAATGGATAAGATCTGATACTAGGAGCTAGCGACGTTGATGGACGATCGAGAAAAGTCGTGTTTTGCCCCGTGTACGGATAACAAAAAGCGAGTGTGGGTTACACTCTTAACGTTATCCGCAGATCTTTTGCCCGCTGGCTGATACCATTATTGTTCCCTTGCCATATAATTTCACTATGTAACGTAGTGCTGCGAGCGTCCTAGATGTGTTTTTGTAAGTGTTAAATGATGATATCACTGAGCCAATCCATTGACACCCATGAAATGTTCCAAAAATATCTGATAACACCTGCATAACTCATCCTGTTGTAGTATGCCAAAAGAAGTTTATTAAATTGATACAAAACCTTTGTTGCTACCTTTACATCGTTGACTAAATGACAAAATATCTTTTTCAAAAGTTAAATTTTTTCATTCCAATGTATTAAGTCTTAAATAGGTGTGTTCTTTTGTATTTTTAAAATTCTTTCCTTTTATTGTACATACAACACTGGCACTACTACTACTACTACTACTACTACTACTACTACTACTACTACTACTACTACTATAGCTACTACTACTACTACTATAGCTACTACTACTATTATTACTACTATTACTACTACTATTACTACTACTACTATTACTACTACCATACTACTATTACTACTACTATTACTATTACTACTACTACTATTACTATTACTACTATTACTACTACTATTACTACTATTACTACTACTATTACTACTACTACTACTACTACTACTACTACTACTACTACTAATATTACTACTACTACTACTACTACTACTAATATTACTACTACTACTACTTCTACTACTACTACTATTACTGCTACTATTACTATTACTACTACTATTACTATTACTACTACTATTACTATTACTACTACTATTACTATTTCTATTACTATTACTATTTCTATTACTGCTACTATTCCTATTACTACTATTACTACTACTATTACTACTATTACTACTACTATTACTACTACTATTACTATTACTACTCCTATCATTACTACTGCCCCTACTATTACAAAATTATACCAATACAATTATAGCTACTATTGCTATTACTACTTTGTATGAATATGCAACACTGGCACTACTGTTAAGAATATCGGATATCAGGAAGTAGGTAGAAGATATAGCGGAAGATGTTAGGGCCAATTAAGAAAGCACACTGATACATCAAAGTCTACATTTATTCTGTCTACGAACAGCTCTGGGGTGACACTGATTTACTGTTAAATTCGGATCCGACAGCAATTTGCTGTTGCTTTAATCTTCATTCAAATTTTGTAGGGTAGGCTAGAGATTTTTCTCTCTCTTTTGCTCTTTTATCGAGCCAAAATGTAGGAACGCGTGTTCTGCGACGACACTCGATTGGATTCTCCTGGACTGGATATTTAAGGAAGGGCTGAAACGAACATTCTTGTTTCTTGGATAATTTACTTTCTAGTTCCAGGAAAGCGTGTTCTTCACGTATCTTACTGTATTTTTTGGACTGTTCTAAACTGGCCTTCACTTGCCACTCTTGCATCCACTGTTGTGTTGCTGATCTCTCTTCCTCCAATCTACAGGGTAAAAAGATATAGGTATCAACGTTAAATATTTATTAGAAGTGTTGATATATTATAAGTAGATAATATAACAAGCATACTGTACTATAAAGTATATAACATACTACTATACTAATAGAAAGTAACAATATATTTTGACATCAATTTTACAGCTTAAATATACATCCAACACAGTTTACTACAACATAGCAAAACGAATCTAGGAGAGTTAAGCATATCATAATTTATTACACTATAATACAATACAGTATAGTATAGTATACCATAGTATAATATAGGACAGTAGAGTGTAGTATAGCACAGTACAACACAGTCAACTACAGTTAAGTACTTTCAAGTATAGTTAAGTACATTTGAGTACAGCTGGGTACAGTCGAGTGTTGTACAATGCTGTCCAGCAGTCAAGTGCAGCCAAAAGCAGTAAAGTTCAGTTGAGAACAGTTATTGGACTAGAGTGTGGTCAAGTGCAGTTGAATGTGGTTGAGTTCAGTTAAACATGTTCTGGTGTGGTCTGGTGCAGTTTATCCAATCAAGAGCAGTTGGGTATAGTAAGGTGTAGTTGAAATGAGTCGAGTGCAATGGATTGCAGTCAAGTGCACTGGACTGCAATGCTGTGTAGCACAAGCAGGTACAGGCACACTCAGCACAATGGAAGAACTTGAGTTCAGTTGAGTGCAGTCAAGCATAGAAGCAGTGAAGAACTGGAAATGGAGTTGAGTCAGTCTTAATACCATCGGGTATCCACAAAGTCAGATAATGCCATGCTATTGGACTTCAGGAATTTACCATCTAGGAACTCTATTGAATACTCTCAAATGCTGATAGAATGGGGAGAGTGTATAAATCAATAAATTAAAAATAAAATAAAAATACAAAGCGAATAAAAAAGTTACTCTCTTCTCTGAAGTAGCTGAAGTGGACTTGCTCACCATGAAAGAGGAAGAAAAATTGGACAATGCTAGTTTGACGTACATATATATATATATATATATATATATATATTATATTCTGAATAGAATTGTATAATTAATTCAAATTAGTTATTCTATATGCAACGGGTTAATATGAAGGTACAAGACAATTAAAGTAATATTAACTGGATTTGAATAGTAACAGGGGTAGCCAAACCACAGTCTGGCAAAGAAAACGTACTTTTTCTCTTCTCCTTCATATAAATCAGCTATTATCTTGTCTTTTCTTTCTTCCCATTTTTTGTGTTTCCTTCTGGCTTCTTGTTTTTCTCTTTTCTTTCTGTTTTTTTCCATTATTGTTGCTCTTTCAAGTCTACGAGTCATTAACATTTTTTACTGTTATTGTTCTATTTGCAGTCATTGAATTATCCCCTCCCCATTTGACCTATACACAGGTATTAATGGCAATTGTCCATTTCTTTTTTCAGCCCTGATGCAACTGCATTGAGNTCTTCACGTATCTTACTGTATTTTTTGGACTGTTCTAAACTGGCCTTCACTTGCCACTCTTGCATCCACTGTTGTGTTGCTGATCTCTCTTCCTCCAATCTACAGGGTAAAAAGATATAGGTATCAACGTTAAATATTTATTAGAAGTGTTGATATATTATAAGTAGATAATATAACAAGCATACTGTACTATAAAGTATATAACATACTACTATACTAATAGAAAGTAACAATATATTTTGACATCAATTTTACAGCTTAAATATACATCCAACACAGTTTACTACAACATAGCAAAACGAATCTAGGAGAGTTAAGCATATCATAATTTATTACACTATAATACAATACAGTATAGTATAGTATACCATAGTATAATATAGGACAGTAGAGTGTAGTATAGCACAGTACAACACAGTCAACTACAGTTAAGTACTTTCAAGTATAGTTAAGTACATTTGAGTACAGCTGGGTACAGTCGAGTGTTGTACAATGCTGTCCAGCAGTCAAGTGCAGCCAAAAGCAGTAAAGTTCAGTTGAGAACAGTTATTGGACTAGAGTGTGGTCAAGTGCAGTTGAATGTGGTTGAGTTCAGTTAAACATGTTCTGGTGTGGTCTGGTGCAGTTTATCCAATCAAGAGCAGTTGGGTATAGTAAGGTGTAGTTGAAATGAGTCGAGTGCAATGGATTGCAGTCAAGTGCACTGGACTGCAATGCTGTGTAGCACAAGCAGGTACAGGCACACTCAGCACAATGGAAGAACTTGAGTTCAGTTGAGTGCAGTCAAGCATAGAAGCAGTGAAGAACTGGAAATGGAGTTGAGTCAGTCTTAATCCCATCGGGTATCCACAAAGTCAGATAATGCCATGCTATTGGACTTCAGGAATTTACCATCTAGGAACTCTATTGAATACTCTCAAATGCTGATAGAATGGGGAGAGAGTATAAATCAATAAATTAAAAATAAAATAAAAATACAAAGCGAATAAAAAAGTTACTCTCTTCTCTGAAGTAGCTGAAGTGGACTTGCTCACCATGAAAGAGGAAGAAAAATTGGACAATGCTAGTTTGACGTACATATATATATATATATATATATATATATATTATATTCTGAATAGAATTGTATAATTAATTCAAATTAGTTATTCTATATGCAACGGGTTAATATGAAGGTACAAGACAATTAAAGTAATATTAACTGGATTTGAATAGTAACAGGGGTAGCCAAACCACAGTCTGGCAAAGAAAACGTACTTTTTCTCTTCTCCTTCATATAAATCAGCTATTATCTTGTCTTTTCTTTCTTCCCATTTTTTGTGTATCCTTCTGGCTTCTTGTTTTTCTCTTTTCTTTCTGTTTTTTTCCATTATTGTTGCTCTTTCAAGTCTACGAGTCATTAACATTTTTTACTGTTATTGTTCTATTTGCAGTCATTGAATTATCCCCTGTGTATTTGTTGCAGAGGCAGCGGGCAATGTTAGGGAAAAATATATTTTTTAAATTCTGAATGTAGATGGCTCCAGAATAACGTTTCAAAATTTGTCAGCAGGAAAACAAATTTTTCTAAAGGAAATTATTACTCGAATGCTGTCATGTATAATACTATACTATACTATATTATACTGTACTGTACTGTACTATTCGGTACTATACAATACTATGCTGTATTATACCATTCTGTACTATAGTATGCTGTACTATACTATACTATGCCATATCATACTATACCATTCTGTATTATACAATACCGTACTATACTATATTATACTATCCTATGCTATACTATACTATACTGTACTGTACTATTCTGTACTATGCTATTCTATACTATACTGTACTGTACAAATACTATACTGTACTATACTATACTGATACTATACTATACTGATACTATACTATACTATACTGATACTATACAATACTATGCTATATTAAACCATTCTGTACTATACTATGCTGTACTATACTATGCTATACTATACTGTACTGTACTATTCTGTACTATACAATACTATGCTATATTATACCATTCTGTACTATACTATGCTGTACTATGCTATTCTATACTATACTGTACTGTACAAATATTATACTATACTATACTATACTGATACTACACTATACTATACTGATACTATACAATACTATGCTATATTAAACCATTCTGTACTATACTATGCTGTACTATACTATGCTATACTAAACTGTACTGTGCTATTCTGTACTATACAATACTATGCTATATTATACCATTCTGTACTATACTATACTGATACTATACTATGCTATACTATGCTGTACTATACTATACTATGCCATATCATACTATACCATTCTGTACTATACTATACTGTACTATACTATACTGTACTATATTATACTGGACTATACAGTACTATACTATACTATAATATACTATACTATGATATATTATACTATACTATACTGATACTATACTATACTGATACTATACTGATACTATACTTTACTATACTATACTATACTAAACTGTACTGTACTATGCTATATTACACTTTACAATGCTGTAGTATTTAAAAACAAAATAATAAAGCCCTCGAACAATATGAGGGCTTTATCATTGCAACACAATAACAATTACAGAAAAGTGTAAGAAGATGGCTGATTTATATTTTCATATCTTGATTGTTAGCTTTTTATTCCTGAACTCGTTTTTTGTGTTAAATTCTGGTTTGTGGGTCCGGAGTCAGGAGATGATCCTAACTTTTATAATTGTGTGGATTAGTTCTATATTCTGAATTTCTGCTTGATACAACCTCAAAAGTGGGTTTTCACTGCATCCGCCATTAATTTTTGTGCTCGTTGTAGCGAATGATTAAATGTCGTGTCGTTTGACCGATATAGGATGTTAAGAAATTCCTTTGCATAATTTATGCACATATTTCCTTATGTCTATATTAAGTACATTTATTTATAATGTATTCCTAAACAATATTCTAAATTATAATAATTATATTATCTAGCTATGGAGGGTGTAAATGAGGTCTTACTTTACTTGCAACTTTTCCTTCATTGCCACTACATCATGAAGTTCTTTCGCTGCATCCAGAAGCCCCATATCAACCAATTGATTAATGACACTGAAAAATGATAGCCGAACATCTCTTTCCCAATGAGCTTTGGAAAATTGCGATAGTCGCTTTCCTTGTTCTTGGCTGACTCGGTGAGCCTTTAGTCGATCTAAAAATGCCTGTATTTTGCGATATGCTTGCCTCTGAAAAGAAAATTCTGATGGAGGTAAGGCAATCAAACAAACATGAAGTACCTGTCATACATTAACACTTACATTAGAACACATTTACCAACCATCCAATACTATACTAAAACATACTATACTATACTGTACTATGCCATACTGTACTATGCTATACTGTACTATACTGTACTTTACCATACTATTACATACTATATACTATACTATACTGTACTATACTATACTATACTGATACTATATTATACTATACTATACTGATACCATACTATACTATATTGTATACTATACTATACTGATACTATATTATACTATACTATACTGATACCATACTATACTATATTGATACTATACTGATACTATACTGATACTATACTGATACTATACTATTACTATACTATACTGTACTATACTATTACTATACTATACTGTACTATACTATACCATAACATACTATACTATAACATATTATACTAAAACATACTATACTATACTGATACTATACTATACTATACTGTAACATACTAAACTGTACTATACTGTACTATATTATGCTATACTGTACTACATTATACTGTACTATACTACACTATACTATACTATACTATACTTTACTATACTGGACTATACAGTACTGTACTATACTATTCTACCCTGCACTGTACTATATTATAATATACTGTACTATACTATACTTAATTGTACTATACTATATTATACTATACTTTAATATACTAGACTATACAATACTGTACAAAACTATACTGAACTCCAGGCAAAAGGAGATATAAACACACTGCAGTAGGTATTTAAAATTTTAGTAGTGGTATTAATAATAATTATTATATTAATAATAATAAAAATAGTAATAATCATTAATATTATTATTAAAATAAACATTTATTTTACCTCATCAGACGTTGCACCTATTCCAGGCAAAAAAATATTAACTCTTTTGCTATTTTTCTTGTTTCTTCCTTGAGATAGGTTAGTTTGCTTTCGTTCTGCTTCTACCTTTTTTGTAAATAATACCTGTCAAAACAAATATATTTAATTAGCTTACATATATACATACATATATAATTATATACCAGGAATTGTAATTTGTCATCAGCAGTACACGCTTCAGTAAAATCATTATGCCATTCTACACTATACTTCAATTTACTATTCCATCCTACAATGTACCAATCTATAGTACAATATAATATACTATACTGTACTATACTGATATTATACTATACTATACTATAACATACTATACTATACTGTCCTATTGTGTACTATACTGATACTATACTGATACCATAATGTACTATACTATACTATAACATGCTATTCTATTCTATACTATACTATACTATACTATATCTGATACTATATATTGCTTTACTATACTTCACGAGACAATGCTTCAGCATAGTCTCATACTAAACTATTCAGGCATCATGAGCCTGATGATGGGGCAAGTATCTTGCGAAACGGAGCTAGGAAAAACCTTACAATTCAAGACATGATAAAGCTATTACATCTATGCCTTCCTCTGAGTGCATAAAGCTCAGAATTTTCAAGATTATTAGGGAAACATATGGAGAAGATATTCTTCAATTAGAGCCTGATGATG
>RDPX01000499.1:191094-209948 GCA_003991215.1 Morbakka virulenta | reverse complement strand
CTACTATTAATACTTCTTCTTTACTCCTGCTATTCTTACTACTATACTACTACTACTATTACTACTACTATACTAATACTATTACTACTACTACTACTACTACTATTACTATTACTACTACTATTACTACTACTATTACTACTACTAGTACTACTACTATTACTACTGCTTCTTTACTACTGCTATTACTACTACTATACTACTATTACTATTACTACTACTATTACTAATACTATTACTACTACTATTACTAATACTATTACTACTACTACTACTACTATTACTACTACTATTGCTACTACTATTACTACTACTACTACTATTACTACTGCTACTTAACTACTACTATTACTACTACTACTGTTACTACTACTGCTACTTTACTACTACTATTACTACTACTATTACTACTACTATTACTATTACTACTGCTATTACTATTACTACTACTAAAACTATTACTATTACTATTACTACTACTACTATTACTACTATTACTACTATTATTACTACTACTGTTACTACTACTACTACTACTACTACTACTACTATTACTAGTACTACTACTACTATCACTACTATTACTACTACTACTACTACTACTACTACTGTACTACTATTACTACTACTATTACTGCTACTACTTCCTCCTTTGGTATCATGCAAGAAGGTTAACCCCGGGCAAAGATAAGGTTGAATAAAGGCTTGTTCTCAATGCTGCACTTTGGTAATTCTTGGTCAAATGAAGAATGAACGAATGCTTTTTAATAGCAGTGTTTCATGTACACCTGCGTCAGAGTCAGCAGAAGAGATTGACACACTTTAGTCATAGTCACAATCTATAGCCATGGTCATAATCATAGTCATAATCATAGTCATAATCATCATCATAATCATAATCAAAATCATTATCACAGTCATTGTTATAGACATAATCATAATCATAGTCATAATCATAGTCATAATCACAGTCATAGTCATAATCATAGTCATAATCATAATCATAGTCAGAATTATAGTCATAATCATAATCATAGTTATAGTCATAGTTATAGTCATCATCATCATCATCATCATCATCGTCATAGTCAGTCAGAAAAGTGGTAGTGTTAGTACCAATGGTAGTGGTAATGGTATTCGTAAATCAGAAATAATGGCAGTAGTACTTGTAGTAGTTTTAGTAATGGCAGTGGTAGAACTAATAATATTAGTAAAAGCTTTAGTTTTTATTCTGGTAGAAATACTACTACTACTACTGCTATTACTACTACTGTTTCTACTGTTACTATTACTGCTTGTACTGTTACTACTACTCACTAAGATACAAGATGTTTTCACCTGAAGACAGTGTACATAGGGTTAATGTGTATTGTCGTTTCGAAAAGCTTTATTAAGGTCAGCATTATTCATTAATTTCCAATACTTTGATCCTAGATTTCGTCATGCCCGGTCTCAAGCCTTGGCGAGAAAGGAGAATTGGGCGAGAGGCTTATCACCTCTTCATTTTTGAAAAAGCCTGATTACGAAGACTTGGAGGGTAAACGAAGCTATCTGTGGTCGCAGAGACATGTAATGCGAAATCCCTGAGGATGATTATCTAAGATGGGAAGGCGCACATAGGAAAGGTGAGTACAAAAACCTTACGTTAGTATCCAGGGCGTTCAAGAAGGCAACCTCCACGTGGTGATGCCTGGATGCTGATTAGCCAGGTTCTTCTGACTAGTTAGTAACGAATAGCCTTCGATTCAAGCTGTTCTTCCGTATCATTGAAGAAATCGATCTCGTCGTTCATGTGATTTCGAATCTGGTTCGTCGTCGATTTGGAGAAATTTTTTGAAAAACCAACCAGGAAAAGTGCGTCTTGGACGCCCCTGTAGTTGGGAGAGATATTCCCGGTGCAGCCTACTCACTTGGATACAGCTATATAGTGGGAGGCCGTTGCTGTGGGCTATAGATATTCACTTGTTTTGGAGGTGAGTGAAGGTTTGTTTACCGTTTCATGAGACTGGATCGAGCTCACCAAGGTGGTCTTCCAATCTACCGCCATCAGCTTACACACATACACACACACACACACACGTTAGTATCCAACTCAAAAATGCCAGGTATGGATCATTTCTCACACTGGAGGAGTTTATCCCTGTAAGCTGCTGTAATGTAAGAACCATGTTTGCCACCGAGAAGAGTGGAATAGTTACTACATCAAGATAGATTGGAATAGTTACCACATCAAGATAGATTGGAATAGTTACCACATCAAGATAGACTGGAATAGTTACCACATCAAGATAGATTGGAATAGTTACCACATCAAGATAGATGGAATAGTTACCACATCAAGATAGAGTGGAATAGTTACCACATCAAGATAGATTGGAATAGTTACCACATCAAGATAGAGTGGAATAGTTACCACATCAAGATAGATTGGAATAGTTTCCACATCAAGATAGAGTGGAATAGTTACCACATCAAGATAGATTGGAATAGTTACCACATCAAGATAGACTGGAATAGTTACCACATCAAGATAGACTGGAATAGTTACCACATCAAGATAGATTGGAATAGTTACCACATCAAGATAGACTGGAATAGTTACCACATCAAGATAGACTGGAATAGTTACCACATCAAGATAGAGTGGAATAGTTACCACATCAAGATAGATTGGAATAGTTACCACATCAAGATAGATTGGAATAGTTACCACATCAAGATAGACTGGAATAGTTACCACATCAAGATAGACTGGAATAGTTACCACATCAAGATAGAGTGGAATAGTTACCACATCAAGATAGATTGGAATAGTTACCACATCAAGATAGATTGGAATAGTTACCACATCAAGATAGACTGGAATAGTTACCACATCAAGATAGACTGGAATAGTTACCACATCAAGATAGAGTGGAATAGTTACCACATCAAGATAGATTGGAATAGTTACCACATCAAGATAGATTGGAATAGTTACCACATCAAGATAGACTGGAATAGTTACCACATCAAGATAGACTGGAATAGTTACCACATCAAGATAGAGTGGAATAGTTACCACATCAAGATAGATTGGAATAGTTACCACATCAAGATAGATTGGAATAGTTACCACATCAAGATAGACTGGAATAGTTACCACATCAAGATAGACTGGAATAGTTACCACATCAAGATAAAGTGGAATAGTTACCACATCAAGATAGATTGGAATAGTTACCACATCAAGATAGATTGGAATAGTTACCACATCAAGATAGACTGGAATAGTTACCACATCAAGATAGACTGGAATAGTTACCACATCAAGATAGACTGGAATAGTTACCACATCAAGATAGACTGGAATAGTTACCACATCAAGATAGACTGGAATAGTTACCACATCAAGATAGACTGGAATAGTTACCACATCAAGATAAAGTGGAATAGTTACCACATCAAGATAGATTGGAATAGTTACCACATCAAGATAGATTGGAATAGTTACCACATCAAGATAGACTGGAATAGTTACCACATCAAGATAGACTGGAATAGTTACCACATCAAGATAGACTGGAATAGTTACCACATCAAGATAGACTGGAATAGTTACCACATCAAGATAGACTGGAATAGTTACCACATCAAGATAGACTGGAATAGTTACCACATCAAGATAGACTGGAATAGTTACCACATCAAGATAGACTGGAATAGTTACCACATCAAGATAAAGTGGAATAGTTACCACATCAAGATAGATTGGAATAGTTACCACATCAAGATAGATTGGAATAGTTACCACATCAAGATAGACTGGAATAGTTACCACATCAAGATAGACTGGAATAGTTACCACATCAAGATAGACTGGAATAGTTACCACATCAAGATAGATTGGAATAGTTACCACATCAAGATAGATTGGAATAGTTATCACATCAAGATAGAGTGGAATAGTTACCACATCAAGATAGATTGGAATAGTTACCACATCAAGATAGACTGGAATAGTTACCACATCAAGATAGATTGGAATAGTTACCACATCAAGATAGACTGGAATAGTTACCACATCAAGATAGACTGGAATAGTTACCACATCAAGATAGACTGGAATAGTTACCACATCAAGATAGATTGGAATAGTTACCACATCAAGATAGACTGGAATAGTTACCACATCAAGATTGAATTAGAAAATTCAACCTTGATGTGAGATGAGATGGACAGGTTTAGGAGGCTCCAGAGGAAAAAAGAAAAAGAGGTCGGCCGAGAAAAATACGGCAAATAAGTGCGGAAACAGAAAGAAATTAATAAGGATAGCAAACATGGAGTGAGGCTAGCACAGTAGCAAGAGATAGAACGAGATAGCGGATGATGCTGACAAGCCTTATGAGCGGACCATGGTTTGAAAAGGATAAGTAAGAAAGTAAGAAAGTACCAAATTAATGAAATTTAAAAAAACGCTGCATACCAGTGACATCAAAGATGCATAATATCAGGTACCTATACGCCCTGATGGACCACTGTACTTTGCCTTCAAAGCAGCTGAAGAGCTCCACCAAGCAAAACATTAACGCTTTGGAGTCACCTGTTTTGAGAGAAACACCAATGATTTCATTATGCGATATTGCCTAAAAAAAACGTATGCCTCTTTGGTCAATGTACTGCAGTATGATGATCGTAGTTCGTTCATTTGCGTGTCTCGGCTACAGCGTCTCTACCCAGTAGTAGGCACATGATATTGCCGATGGTTTGGGCTCCTCTGAGTCAGCAAAGTTACAATTTGGAGGGTCTGGATATCGAAGGAGGTGGTCCATAGTCTGTGTGGCATTGCAGCTGCAGGTGTCAGATGTTGATAATCCCATAATACGTTTCATGAGAAATTTGCATCTACCAGAACCAGTATGTAGCCGGTTTAGACTGCGCCACGTTGACCAGCCAAGATCGTGGCCAGCAGCAAGTTGTTCTTTGGGTAGAGTGGAGTTCACATACAGTAATGAGAGGTTAGGTGAAGTCCTTATTAAAAGTGTAGGTAGACTTTGTAGATAGGCACGATAGGTAATGTAAGTAGAATAGGTAAGGTTCGTTCGTTTGCGTGTCTCGGCTACAGCGTCTCTACCCAGTAGTAGGCACATGATATTGCCGATGGTGTGGGCTCCTCTGAGTCAGCAAAGTTACAATTTGGGTGTCTGGACATTCCAGTGGTCCATAGCCTGTGTGGTGTTACACCTGCAGGTGTCAGATGTTGATAACCCCATTCGTTTCATAACAGGATTTGCATCTACCAGAACCAGTACGTAGCCGGTTTAGACTGCGCCACGTTGACCAGCCAAGATAGTGGCCAGTAGCAAGTTGTTCTTTGGTAACTACACCTCTGGTCTCAAAAGCTGTTGAGTTTGGTGATTCATCTCATAGTGCCTTCCACAGTTTTTCTCGTTGAGATTGAGAAAATGGGATATTTTCATCTGGTATGGACAGGAAGCCATGTCTTGACTTCAGTCGAGTTGGAGGTGGACCATGGATATGCAACGGGTGACGCTCATCGATGATAATCTTTCATGACAGCTTGATGCATGCAAAAAGGACAATTCTGCAAACAAACTATTGTAAGAGTGTATTTTCAGTATCTGTCATTTGGTTTCTCGGTTACGAAATATCTCACGACGAAATCAGACCAGATACACCTCGTTGACAGCCCCTGCGACCTTTTTTCTTCGATATATGATACATTCATAGAAACCTTACCTTAGACCTTAGGTCCTCCCATCCTGAGCAGGATATAGGGCAGCGAGACTTCTCCATCATCTACGGTCATCAGCCACAGCTTGAGCGGTTCTGAGTGACAGCCCTCGTGCATTCAAGTCGTCCCTGAAAGTAGCTTGCCACGTCCTCACAGGTCTGCCACGCCTTCTGTTTCCTTCCTTTGGTCTCCATTCAACTGCTTGTTTNCTTGTTATGTGGTAGCTTGTTTGGTATAGCAAAACTAGCTAGTGCTCTGTCATGAAATGTTCTATACCCTAGGCAACTTAGTAGCGTGACAATTGGCTGAGCACCTTGGCAAAGGTATTTGTATTGTAGCCTTCTTAACTTGCAATATTAGCTTAAGTTCTGTCATGAATTATTCTATGTCATAGCCAGCTTACTAGCGTGAGAGATGCGTAAGCGCTTTGGCAAATCTTGTTATGTGGTAGCTTGTTTGGTATAGCAAAACTAGCTAGTGCTCTGTCATGAAATGTTCTATACCCTAGGCAACTTAGTAGCGTGACAATTGGCTGAGCACCTTGGCAAAGGTATTTGTATTGTAGCCTTCTTAACTTGCAATATTAGCTTAAGTTCTGTCATGAATTATTCTATGTCATAGCCAGCTTACTAGCGTGAGAGATGCGTAAGCGCTTTGGCAAATCTTGTTATGTGGTAGCTTGTTTGGTATAGCAAAACTAGCTAGTGCTCTGTCATGAAATGTTCTATACCCTAGGCAACTTAGTAGCGTGACAATTGGCTGAGCACCTTGGCAAAGGTATTTGTATTGTAGCCTTCTTAACTTGCAATATTAGCTTAAGTTCTGTCATGAATTATTCTATGTCATAGCCAGCTTACTAGCGTGAGAGATGCGTAAGCGCTTTGGCAAATCTTGTTATGTGGTAGCTTGTTTGGTATAGCAAAACTAGCTAGTGCTCTGTCATGAAATGTTCTATACCCTAGGCAACTTAGTAGCGTGACAATTGGCTGAGCACCTTGGCAAAGGTATTTGTATTGTAGCCTTCTTAACTTGCAATATTAGCTTAAGTTCTGTCATGAATTATTCTATGTCATAGCCAGCTTACTAGCGTGAGAGATGCGTAAGCGCTTTGGCAAATCTTGTTATGTGGTAGCTTGTTTGGTATAGCAAAACTAGCTAGTGCTCTGTCATGAAATGTTCTATACCCTAGGCAACTTAGTAGCGTGACAATTGGCTGAGCACCTTGGCAAAGGTATTTGTATTGTAGCCTTCTTAACTTGCAATATTAGCTTAAGTTCTGTCATGAATTATTCTATGTCATAGCCAGCTTACTAGCGTGAGAGATGCGTAAGCGCTTTGGCAAATCTTGTTATGTGGTAGCTTGTTTGGTATAGCAAAACTAGCTAGTGCTCTGTCATGAAATGTTCTATACCCTAGGCAACTTAGTAGCGTGACAATTGGCTGAGCACCTTGGCAAAGGTATTTGTATTGTAGCCTTCTTAACTTGCAATATTAGCTTAAGTTCTGTCATGAATTATTCTATGTCATAGCCAGCTTACTAGCGTGAGAGATGCGTAAGCGCTTTGGCAAATCTTGTTATGTGGTAGCTTGTTTGGTATAGCAAAACTAGCTAGTGCTCTGTCATGAAATGTTCTATACCCTAGGCAACTTAGTAGCGTGACAATTGGCTGAGCACCTTGGCAAAGGTATTTGTATTGTAGCCTTCTTAACTTGCAATATTAGCTTAAGTTCTGTCATGAATTATTCTATGTCATAGCCAGCTTACTAGCGTGAGAGATGCGTAAGCGCTTTGGCAAATCTTGTTATGTGGTAGCTTGTTTGGTATAGCAAAACTAGCTAGTGCTCTGTCATGAAATGTTCTATACCCTAGGCAACTTAGTAGCGTGACAATTGGCTGAGCACCTTGGCAAAGGTATTTGTATTGTAGCCTTCTTAACTTGCAATATTAGCTTAAGTTCTGTCATGAATTATTCTATGTCATAGCCAGCTTACTAGCGTGAGAGATGCGTAAGCGCTTTGGCAAATCTTGTTATGTGGTAGCTTGTTTGGTATAGCAAAACTAGCTAGTGCTCTGTCATGAAATGTTCTATACCCTAGGCAACTTAGTAGCGTGACAATTGGCTGAGCACCTTGGCAAAGGTATTTGTATTGTAGCCTTCTTAACTTGCAATATTAGCTTAAGTTCTGTCATGAATTATTCTATGTCATAGCCAGCTTACTAGCGTGAGAGATGCGTAAGCGCTTTGGCAAATCTTGTTATGTGGTAGCTTGTTTGGTATAGCAAAACTAGCTAGTGCTCTGTCATGAAATGTTCTATACCCTAGGCAACTTAGTAGCGTGACAATTGGCTGAGCACCTTGGCAAAGGTATTTGTATTGTAGCCTTCTTAACTTGCAATATTAGCTTAAGTTCTGTCATGAATTATTCTATGTCATAGCCAGCTTACTAGCGTGAGAGATGCGTAAGCGCTTTGGCAAATCTTGTTATGTGGTAGCTTGTTTGGTATAGCAAAACTAGCTAGTGCTCTGTCATGAAATGTTCTATACCCTAGGCAACTTAGTAGCGTGACAATTGGCTGAGCACCTTGGCAAAGGTATTTGTATTGTAGCCTTCTTAACTTGCAATATTAGCTTAAGTTCTGTCATGAATTATTCTATGTCATAGCCAGCTTACTAGCGTGAGAGATGCGTAAGCGCTTTGGCAAATCTTGTTATGTGGTAGCTTGTTTGGTATAGCAAAACTAGCTAGTGCTCTGTCATGAAATGTTCTATACCCTAGGCAACTTAGTAGCGTGACAATTGGCTGAGCACCTTGGCAAAGGTATTTGTATTGTAGCCTTCTTAACTTGCAATATTAGCTTAAGTTCTGTCATGAATTATTCTATGTCATAGCCAGCTTACTAGCGTGAGAGATGCGTAAGCGCTTTGGCAAATCTTGTTATGTGGTAGCTTGTTTGGTATAGCAAAACTAGCTAGTGCTCTGTCATGAAATGTTCTATACCCTAGGCAACTTAGTAGCGTGACAATTGGCTGAGCACCTTGGCAAAGGTATTTGTATTGTAGCCTTCTTAACTTGCAATATTAGCTTAAGTTCTGTCATGAATTATTCTATGTCATAGCCAGCTTACTAGCGTGAGAGATGCGTAAGCGCTTTGGCAAATCTTGTTATGTGGTAGCTTGTTTGGTATAGCAAAACTAGCTAGTGCTCTGTCATGAAATGTTCTATACCCTAGGCAACTTAGTAGCGTGACAATTGGCTGAGCACCTTGGCAAAGGTATTTGTATTGTAGCCTTCTTAACTTGCAATATTAGCTTAAGTTCTGTCATGAATTATTCTATGTCATAGCCAGCTTACTAGCGTGAGAGATGCGTAAGCGCTTTGGCAAATCTTGTTATGTGGTAGCTTGTTTGGTATAGCAAAACTAGCTAGTGCTCTGTCATGAAATGTTCTATACCCTAGGCAACTTAGTAGCGTGACAATTGGCTGAGCACCTTGGCAAAGGTATTTGTATTGTAGCCTTCTTAACTTGCAATATTAGCTTAAGTTCTGTCATGAATTATTCTATGTCATAGCCAGCTTACTAGCGTGAGAGATGCGTAAGCGCTTTGGCAAATCTTGTTATGTGGTAGCTTGTTTGGTATAGCAAAACTAGCTAGTGCTCTGTCATGAAATGTTCTATACCCTAGGCAACTTAGTAGCGTGACAATTGGCTGAGCACCTTGGCAAAGGTATTTGTATTGTAGCCTTCTTAACTTGCAATATTAGCTTAAGTTCTGTCATGAATTATTCTATGTCATAGCCAGCTTACTAGCGTGAGAGATGCGTAAGCGCTTTGGCAAATCTTGTTATGTGGTAGCTTGTTTGGTATAGCAAAACTAGCTAGTGCTCTGTCATGAAATGTTCTATACCCTAGGCAACTTAGTAGCGTGACAATTGGCTGAGCACCTTGGCAAAGGTATTTGTATTGTAGCCTTCTTAACTTGCAATATTAGCTTAAGTTCTGTCATGAATTATTCTATGTCATAGCCAGCTTACTAGCGTGAGAGATGCGTAAGCGCTTTGGCAAATCTTGTTATGTGGTAGCTTGTTTGGTATAGCAAAACTAGCTAGTGCTCTGTCATGAAATGTTCTATACCCTAGGCAACTTAGTAGCGTGACAATTGGCTGAGCACCTTGGCAAAGGTATTTGTATTGTAGCCTTCTTAACTTGCAATATTAGCTTAAGTTCTGTCATGAATTATTCTATGTCATAGCCAGCTTACTAGCGTGAGAGATGCGTAAGCGCTTTGGCAAATCTTGTTATGTGGTAGCTTGTTTGGTATAGCAAAACTAGCTAGTGCTCTGTCATGAAATGTTCTATACCCTAGGCAACTTAGTAGCGTGACAATTGGCTGAGCACCTTGGCAAAGGTATTTGTATTGTAGCCTTCTTAACTTGCAATATTAGCTTAAGTTCTGTCATGAATTATTCTATGTCATAGCCAGCTTACTAGCGTGAGAGATGCGTAAGCGCTTTGGCAAATCTTGTTATGTGGTAGCTTGTTTGGTATAGCAAAACTAGCTAGTGCTCTGTCATGAAATGTTCTATACCCTAGGCAACTTAGTAGCGTGACAATTGGCTGAGCACCTTGGCAAAGGTATTTGTATTGTAGCCTTCTTAACTTGCAATATTAGCTTAAGTTCTGTCATGAATTATTCTATGTCATAGCCAGCTTACTAGCGTGAGAGATGCGTAAGCGCTTTGGCAAATCTTGTTATGTGGTAGCTTGTTTGGTATAGCAAAACTAGCTAGTGCTCTGTCATGAAATGTTCTATACCCTAGGCAACTTAGTAGCGTGACAATTGGCTGAGCACCTTGGCAAAGGTATTTGTATTGTAGCCTTCTTAACTTGCAATATTAGCTTAAGTTCTGTCATGAATTATTCTATGTCATAGCCAGCTTACTAGCGTGAGAGATGCGTAAGCGCTTTGGCAAATCTTGTTATGTGGTAGCTTGTTTGGTATAGCAAAACTAGCTAGTGCTCTGTCATGAAATGTTCTATACCCTAGGCAACTTAGTAGCGTGACAATTGGCTGAGCACCTTGGCAAAGGTATTTGTATTGTAGCCTTCTTAACTTGCAATATTAGCTTAAGTTCTGTCATGAATTATTCTATGTCATAGCCAGCTTACTAGCGTGAGAGATGCGTAAGCGCTTTGGCAAATCTTGTTATGTGGTAGCTTGTTTGGTATAGCAAAACTAGCTAGTGCTCTGTCATGAAATGTTCTATACCCTAGGCAACTTAGTAGCGTGACAATTGGCTGAGCACCTTGGCAAAGGTATTTGTATTGTAGCCTTCTTAACTTGCAATATTAGCTTAAGTTCTGTCATGAATTATTCTATGTCATAGCCAGCTTACTAGCGTGAGAGATGCGTAAGCGCTTTGGCAAATCTTGTTATGTGGTAGCTTGTTTGGTATAGCAAAACTAGCTAGTGCTCTGTCATGAAATGTTCTATACCCTAGGCAACTTAGTAGCGTGACAATTGGCTGAGCACCTTGGCAAAGGTATTTGTATTGTAGCCTTCTTAACTTGCAATATTAGCTTAAGTTCTGTCATGAATTATTCTATGTCATAGCCAGCTTACTAGCGTGAGAGATGCGTAAGCGCTTTGGCAAATCTTGTTATGTGGTAGCTTGTTTGGTATAGCAAAACTAGCTAGTGCTCTGTCATGAAATGTTCTATACCCTAGGCAACTTAGTAGCGTGACAATTGGCTGAGCACCTTGGCAAAGGTATTTGTATTGTAGCCTTCTTAACTTGCAATATTAGCTTAAGTTCTGTCATGAATTATTCTATGTCATAGCCAGCTTACTAGCGTGAGAGATGCGTAAGCGCTTTGGCAAATCTTGTTATGTGGTAGCTTGTTTGGTATAGCAAAACTAGCTAGTGCTCTGTCATGAAATGTTCTATACCCTAGGCAACTTAGTAGCGTGACAATTGGCTGAGCACCTTGGCAAAGGTATTTGTATTGTAGCCTTCTTAACTTGCAATATTAGCTTAAGTTCTGTCATGAATTATTCTATGTCATAGCCAGCTTACTAGCGTGAGAGATGCGTAAGCGCTTTGGCAAATCTTGTTATGTGGTAGCTTGTTTGGTATAGCAAAACTAGCTAGTGCTCTGTCATGAAATGTTCTATACCCTAGGCAACTTAGTAGCGTGACAATTGGCTGAGCACCTTGGCAAAGGTATTTGTATTGTAGCCTTCTTAACTTGCAATATTAGCTTAAGTTCTGTCATGAATTATTCTATGTCATAGCCAGCTTACTAGCGTGAGAGATGCGTAAGCGCTTTGGCAAATCTTGTTATGTGGTAGCTTGTTTGGTATAGCAAAACTAGCTAGTGCTCTGTCATGAAATGTTCTATACCCTAGGCAACTTAGTAGCGTGACAATTGGCTGAGCACCTTGGCAAAGGTATTTGTATTGTAGCCTTCTTAACTTGCAATATTAGCTTAAGTTCTGTCATGAATTATTCTATGTCATAGCCAGCTTACTAGCGTGAGAGATGCGTAAGCGCTTTGGCAAATCTTGTTATGTGGTAGCTTGTTTGGTATAGCAAAACTAGCTAGTGCTCTGTCATGAAATGTTCTATACCCTAGGCAACTTAGTAGCGTGACAATTGGCTGAGCACCTTGGCAAAGGTATTTGTATTGTAGCCTTCTTAACTTGCAATATTAGCTTAAGTTCTGTCATGAATTATTCTATGTCATAGCCAGCTTACTAGCGTGAGAGATGCGTAAGCGCTTTGGCAAATCTTGTTATGTGGTAGCTTGTTTGGTATAGCAAAACTAGCTAGTGCTCTGTCATGAAATGTTCTATACCCTAGGCAACTTAGTAGCGTGACAATTGGCTGAGCACCTTGGCAAAGGTATTTGTATTGTAGCCTTCTTAACTTGCAATATTAGCTTAAGTTCTGTCATGAATTATTCTATGTCATAGCCAGCTTACTAGCGTGAGAGATGCGTAAGCGCTTTGGCAAATCTTGTTATGTGGTAGCTTGTTTGGTATAGCAAAACTAGCTAGTGCTCTGTCATGAAATGTTCTATACCCTAGGCAACTTAGTAGCGTGACAATTGGCTGAGCACCTTGGCAAAGGTATTTGTATTGTAGCCTTCTTAACTTGCAATATTAGCTTAAGTTCTGTCATGAATTATTCTATGTCATAGCCAGCTTACTAGCGTGAGAGATGCGTAAGCGCTTTGGCAAATCTTGTTATGTGGTAGCTTGTTTGGTATAGCAAAACTAGCTAGTGCTCTGTCATGAAATGTTCTATACCCTAGGCAACTTAGTAGCGTGACAATTGGCTGAGCACCTTGGCAAAGGTATTTGTATTGTAGCCTTCTTAACTTGCAATATTAGCTTAAGTTCTGTCATGAATTATTCTATGTCATAGCCAGCTTACTAGCGTGAGAGATGCGTAAGCGCTTTGGCAAATCTTGTTATGTGGTAGCTTGTTTGGTATAGCAAAACTAGCTAGTGCTCTGTCATGAAATGTTCTATACCCTAGGCAACTTAGTAGCGTGACAATTGGCTGAGCACCTTGGCAAAGGTATTTGTATTGTAGCCTTCTTAACTTGCAATATTAGCTTAAGTTCTGTCATGAATTATTCTATGTCATAGCCAGCTTACTAGCGTGAGAGATGCGTAAGCGCTTTGGCAAATCTTGTTATGTGGTAGCTTGTTTGGTATAGCAAAACTAGCTAGTGCTCTGTCATGAAATGTTCTATACCCTAGGCAACTTAGTAGCGTGACAATTGGCTGAGCACCTTGGCAAAGGTATTTGTATTGTAGCCTTCTTAACTTGCAATATTAGCTTAAGTTCTGTCATGAATTATTCTATGTCATAGCCAGCTTACTAGCGTGAGAGATGCGTAAGCGCTTTGGCAAATCTTGTTATGTGGTAGCTTGTTTGGTATAGCAAAACTAGCTAGTGCTCTGTCATGAAATGTTCTATACCCTAGGCAACTTAGTAGCGTGACAATTGGCTGAGCACCTTGGCAAAGGTATTTGTATTGTAGCCTTCTTAACTTGCAATATTAGCTTAAGTTCTGTCATGAATTATTCTATGTCATAGCCAGCTTACTAGCGTGAGAGATGCGTAAGCGCTTTGGCAAATCTTGTTATGTGGTAGCTTGTTTGGTATAGCAAAACTAGCTAGTGCTCTGTCATGAAATGTTCTATACCCTAGGCAACTTAGTAGCGTGACAATTGGCTGAGCACCTTGGCAAAGGTATTTGTATTGTAGCCTTCTTAACTTGCAATATTAGCTTAAGTTCTGTCATGAATTATTCTATGTCATAGCCAGCTTACTAGCGTGAGAGATGCGTAAGCGCTTTGGCAAATCTTGTTATGTGGTAGCTTGTTTGGTATAGCAAAACTAGCTAGTGCTCTGTCATGAAATGTTCTATACCCTAGGCAACTTAGTAGCGTGACAATTGGCTGAGCACCTTGGCAAAGGTATTTGTATTGTAGCCTTCTTAACTTGCAATATTAGCTTAAGTTCTGTCATGAATTATTCTATGTCATAGCCAGCTTACTAGCGTGAGAGATGCGTAAGCGCTTTGGCAAATCTTGTTATGTGGTAGCTTGTTTGGTATAGCAAAACTAGCTAGTGCTCTGTCATGAAATGTTCTATACCCTAGGCAACTTAGTAGCGTGACAATTGGCTGAGCACCTTGGCAAAGGTATTTGTATTGTAGCCTTCTTAACTTGCAATATTAGCTTAAGTTCTGTCATGAATTATTCTATGTCATAGCCAGCTTACTAGCGTGAGAGATGCGTAAGCGCTTTGGCAAATCTTGTTATGTGGTAGCTTGTTTGGTATAGCAAAACTAGCTAGTGCTCTGTCATGAAATGTTCTATACCCTAGGCAACTTAGTAGCGTGACAATTGGCTGAGCACCTTGGCAAAGGTATTTGTATTGTAGCCTTCTTAACTTGCAATATTAGCTTAAGTTCTGTCATGAATTATTCTATGTCATAGCCAGCTTACTAGCGTGAGAGATGCGTAAGCGCTTTGGCAAATCTTGTTATGTGGTAGCTTGTTTGGTATAGCAAAACTAGCTAGTGCTCTGTCATGAAATGTTCTATACCCTAGGCAACTTAGTAGCGTGACAATTGGCTGAGCACCTTGGCAAAGGTATTTGTATTGTAGCCTTCTTAACTTGCAATATTAGCTTAAGTTCTGTCATGAATTATTCTATGTCATAGCCAGCTTACTAGCGTGAGAGATGCGTAAGCGCTTTGGCAAATCTTGTTATGTGGTAGCTTGTTTGGTATAGCAAAACTAGCTAGTGCTCTGTCATGAAATGTTCTATACCCTAGGCAACTTAGTAGCGTGACAATTGGCTGAGCACCTTGGCAAAGGTATTTGTATTGTAGCCTTCTTAACTTGCAATATTAGCTTAAGTTCTGTTATGAATTATTCTATGTCATAGCCAGCTTACTAGCGTTAGAGATGCGTAAGCGCTTTGGCAAATCTTGTTATGTGGTAGCTTGTTTGGTATAGCAACACTAGCGCGAGTTCCGTCATGTCATGTTCTATAACATAGGCAACGTAGTAGCGAAACAATTGCCTGAGCACCTTGGCAAAGGTATTTCTATTGCAGCCTTCTTACCTTGCAATATTAGCCTCTGTTTGTGAAGAAATGTCCAATATGATGGCCAACGTGCTAGCGTGACAATTGGCTGAGCACCTTTGCAAAGCTATTTGTATTGTAGCTTTCTTACCTTCCGATCTTAGCGTATGGTTCGGTATGGAATGGTTTATATTATAGCCAGCTTACTAGCGTGAGAGATGTGTAAACATCTTGGCAAAGCATGTCTGTTTTATAGTAGCTTGCCATGTATAGTAACACTAGCCAGTGCTTCGTCACGAAATGTTGTGTATCATAGCCAACGTGCTAGCGTGACAATTGGCTGAGCACCTTGGCAAAGGTATTTGTATTGCAGCCTTCTCACCTTGCGATCTTAGTGTATGGTCGGGTATGGAATTGTCTATATTATAGCCAGCTTACTAGCGTCAGAGATGCGTAAAGACCGTGGCAAAGTTTGTCTGTTTTATGGTAGCCTGCCATGTATAACAACACTAGCCAGTGCTCTGTCATGAAATGTTTTGTATCATAGCCAACGTGCTAGCGTGACAATTGGCTGAGCACCTTGGCAAAGGTATTTGTATTGCAGCCTTCTAACCTTGTAATATCAGCGTATGCTCTGTGTTGAAATGTTCTGTATTACAGTAAGCTTACTACCGTGGCAGATGCGGATAAATTTTGGCAAAGCTTGTTCTGTGGTAGCTTGTTTGGTATAACACCTCTAGCCAGTGCTCTGTCATTAAATCTTCTATGTTGTAGGAAACTTAGTAGCGTGACAATTGCCTGAGCACCTTGGCAAAGGTATTTGTATTGCAGCCTTCCTACCTTGTCATATCAGCGTATGCTCTGTGTTGAAATGTTCTGTATTACAGTAAGCTTACTAGCGTGGAAGATGTGTAAAAACTTTGACAAAGCTTGTTCAGTCCTAGGTTGTTTGGTATAACAATACTAGCTAGTGCTCTGCCATGAAATGTTCTATATCATAGGCAGCTTATTAGCGTGACAATTGCGTGACCGCCTTTGCAAAGCCATTTGTATTGCAGCTTTCGTACCTTGCGATCTTAGCGTATGGTCTGGTATGGAATGGTCTATATTACAGCCAGCCTACTAGCGTGAGAGATGCGTAAACATCTTGGCAAAGCATGTCTGTTTTATAGTAGCTTGTCATGTTTAATAACACTAGCCAGTGCTCTGTCACGAAATGCTTTGTATCATAGCCAACGTGCTAGCGTGAGAATTGGCTGAGCACCTTGGAAAAGGTATTTGTATTGCAGCCTTCTTACCTTGTAATATCACCGTATGCTCTGTGTTGAAATGTTCTGTATTACAGTAAGCTTAGTAGCGTGGGAGATGCGTAAAAACTTTGGCAAAGCTTGTTCTGTGGTAGCTTGTTTGGTAAAACAACACTAGTTAGTGCTCTGTCATGAAATGTTCTATATCATAGGCAACTTAGTAGCGTGACAATTGCCTGAGCACCTTGGCAAAGGTATTTGTATTGCAGCCTTCTTACCTTGTAATATTAGCGTATGCTTTCTGATGAAATGTTCTATATCATAGGCAACTTAGTAGCGTGACAATTGCCTGAGCACCTTGGGAAAGGTTTTTGTATTGCAGCCTTCTTACCTTGCAATATTGGCGTATGCTCTGCTATGAAATGTTCTATATCATAGGAAACTTGCTAGCGTGAGAATTTGCTGAGCACCTTTGCAAAGGAATTTGTATTGCAGCTGTCTTACCTTACGATCTTAGCGTATGGTCCGGTATGGAATGGTCTATATTATAGCCAGCTTACTAGCGTCAGAGATGCGTAAAGACCTTTGCAAAGCTTGTCTGTTTTATGGTAGCCTGCCATATATAACAACAGTAGCCAGTGCTCTGTCATGTAATGCTTCATATCATAGCCAACTTGCTAGGGTCACAATTGGCTGAGCACCTAGGCAAAGGTATTTGTATTGTAGCCTCTCTAACTTGCAATATAAGCTTAAGTTCTGTTATGAATTATTCTATGTCATAGCCAGCGTACTAGCGTGAGAGATACGTAAACGCTTTGGCAAATCTTGTTATGTGGTAGCTTGTTTGGTATAGCAACAGTAGCGCGAGATCCGTCATGTCATGTTGTATAAAATAGGCAACTTAGTAGCGTAAGAATTGCCTGAGCACCTTGGCAAAAGTATTTGTATTGCAGCCTTCTTATCACGCAAAATTAGCGTATGCTTTGCGATGAAATGTCTAATATGATGGCCAACTTGCTAGCGTGAGAATTGGCTTAGCACCTTTGCAAAGATATTTGTATTCCAGCTTTCTAACCTTGCGATCATAATATGGTCTGGTATGGAATGGTCTAAATTAAAGCCAGCTTACTAGCGTGAGAGATGCGTAAACATGTTGGCAAAGTATGTCTCTTTTATAGTAGCTTGTTATGTATAATAACACTAGCTAGTGCTCTGCCATGAAATGTTCTATATCATAGGAAACTTGCTAGCGTGAGAATTTGCTGAACACCTTTGCAAAGGTATTTGTATTGCAGCGGTCTTACCTTGCGATCTTAGCGTATGGTCTGGTATGGAATGGTCTATATTATAGCCAGCCTTCTAGCGTCAGAGATGCGGAAAGACCTTGGCAAAGCTTGTCTGTTTTATGGTAGCCTGCCATGTATAACAACACTAGCCAGTGCTCTGTCATGAAATGCTTCATATCAAAGCCAACTTGCTAGGGTCACAATTGGCTGAGCAGCTTGGCATAGGTATTTGTATTGTAGCCTTCCTAACTTGCAATATTAGCTTACGTTCTGTTATGAATTATTCTATGTCATAGCCAGCTTACTAGCGTGAGAGATGCGTAAGCGATTTGGCAAATCATGTTATGTGGTAGCTTGTTTGGTATAGCAACACTAGCGTCAGCTCTGTCATCAAATGTTCTATACCATAGGCAACTTAGTAGCGTAACAATTGCCTGAGCACCTTGGCAAAGGTATTTCTATTGCAGCCTTCTTACCTTGCAATATTAGCGTATGCTATGTGATGCAATGTCCAATATGATGGCCAACGTGCTAGCGTGAGAATTGGCTGAGCACCTTTGCAAAGCTATTTGTATTGTAGCTTTCTTATCTTCCGATCTTAGCGTATGGTTCGGTATGGAATGGTCTATATTATAGCCAGCTTACTAGCGTGAGAGATGTGTAAAGACCTTGGCAAAGTTTGTCTGTTTTATAGTAGCTTGCTATGTATAGTAACACTAGCCAGTGCTCTGTCACGAAATGTTTTGTATCATAGCCAACGTGCTAGCGTGACAATTGGCTGAGCACCTTGGAAAAGGTATTTGTATTGCAGCCTTCTTACCTTGTAATATCAGCGTATGCTCTGTGTTGAAATGTTCTGTATTACAGTAAGCTTACTTGCGTGAGAGATGCGTAAACATCTTGGCAAGGCACGTCAGCTTTATAGGAACTTGCCATGCGTAATAACCCTAGTCAGTGCTCCGTCACGATATG
>RDPX01000499.1:174370-184370 GCA_003991215.1 Morbakka virulenta | reverse complement strand
TAATGCTACAAATACTGTACAAGCTTTTATAAACAAATAAAGTAGGCGAAAGTAAATCACTCTAGTAATTTTAAACCGTATCCACATGGGACTTCCTTTCTTTCTTCCTTTCTCAGAATATTAAGAGAATGTAATACGTTACCACCTGTAATTTCTATTTTTGATGAGCCGCCTACTTTATTTGTTTATAAAAAGCATGTACAGTATTTGTAGCATTATTGCCTGATGATCGAAATATTGTGAAACTATTAGTTGCAATCACAGTTCTTATTTTTCGTTTTTTACCTTATGTATATTGCTCTGCTATATGCATTGAACACTTTTTGATACGAATACACAAAATTATACAAATATATATCACTATATAGATATAAAATATTACAAACTATGCACAATTTCAATCAAAAATGACAATTTCCCGTTTACATCATTTGTGAAAATGCTAAATGTCATTTTGACTTTTTTTCTGGACGCCAGTACACAGTACCTTCCATATGTACCCAAAATTACAAAATTTCTATTAGCTTTCAACTCTCAATCTCTCTTTCTCTCTCTTTCTTTCTATATCTCTCTCTCTCCCTGTCTCTCTGTCTCTCTCTCTCTTTCTCTCTGTCTCTCTGTCTCTTTCTCTCTGTCTCTCTCTCTCTCTCTCTCTATCTATCTATATCTATCTNTCTCTCTCTCTCTCTCTCTCTCTCTCTCTCTCTTCTTTTCTCTCTCTCTCTCTCTCTCTCTCTCTCTCTTTCTCTCTCTCTCTCTCTCTCTCTCTCTCTCTCTCTCTCTCTCTCTCTCTCTCTCTCTCTCTCTCTCTCTCTCTCTCTCTCTCTCTCTCTCTCTCTCTCTCTCTCTCTCTCTCTCTCTCTCTCTCTCTCTCTCTCTCTCTATATATATATATATATATATATATATATATATATATGAATATATATATATATATACATATATATGATATCTCCTTATGTACACATAATTCTATATATCCCTCGAGTCGTATTACTTTTGCTCGATCAAAAACCATTACAAATTATGCTTAATTTCAATCAAATATTAAAAATTCCCGGCAGGTGTTATCTTTATTAAACAAGGTCATAACACCATGACGGGAATCAAGACAAGTGTCGACTTTTACAGCCTATAACTTGACACTCATTCCAAAAATTTGCCTTCCGATCAAAATTTCCCTAGCTTATAATAAAAATAACTGTGAAAATAACGCTGTTCGGGTGGACTATAAATGATAAAACAGTTCAAAATGGGCGTCCTCTAAATTTGGTTTAAGCCACCTCTTCCAAGTGACGTTAGGCTCATATGCTCTTAAGCATATCATTTCCGCAAATACATCTTTCACTAAAGTGCACCGTTGTTATTTGCGTCTAAGTTCGAATCTCTTGCTTTGTTTGGATCTTTATGTCAGCTGACAATAAGCGTGTGCATCATTTGTGAGCATCTGTGCATGTGTGTATATGTGTATCTGTGTGTTTGCTTATTCCTGTACGAATCCCGCGCCATTTTTATGTCTTTTCACTGACAATAAACGTGTGCATCATTTGTGTGCACATGTACATATGTATGTATGTGTATGTGTGTGTTTGCTTATTCCTGTACGAATCCCGCGCCATTTTTATATCTTTTCACTGCCAAAACTTTCACAAGAGCCCAAGTTAGAGCCGAGTCCTTTTGATTTGAAGCAAGGCACGAGTAACGACCAGCATCCTCCATTGTCACATTTTGCAAATGAAGCTCACTGAACGTCTACAAAGAAAATCGGAAGAAAAAGATTTACTTCTCTCCATTGCAGCCTTCGTACCTTGCAAAACAAGCGTAATTTCTGTCGTCAAACAATGCATATTACAAGCTGCATTGAGGGACAGGAGCTAGATAACCACATAAGTAAAACACTTTGCATGGCCGCTTTCTTGGTATAGCACAACTAGTGTAAGCTCTGTCATGAAATTCTTTATCTCATAGCCAGCTTACTAGCGTGACAGATGTGTAAGCACTTTGGCAAAGCTACTTCTATGGTAGCTTGCTTGGTATAGCAACACTAGCGCGAGATCTGTCATGAAATATCTCTCTCTTTCTCTCTCTCTCTCTGTCTCTCTCTCTCTCTCTCTCTCTCTCTCTCTCTGTCTCTCTCTCTCTCTCTCTCTCTCTCTCTCTCTCTCTCTCTCTCTCTCTCTCTCTCTCTCTCTCTCTCTCTCTCTCTCTCTCTCTCTCTCTCTCGCTTTCCCTTTCTCTCTCCCTGTCTCTTTGTCTGTCTCGGTCTCCCTCTCTCTCTCTCTCTCTCTCTCTCTCTCTCTCTCTCTCTCTCTCTCTCTCTCTCTCTCTCTCTCTCTCTCTCTCTCTCTCTCTCTCTCTCTCTCCCTCCCTCTCTCTCCATATATATATGGTGTAGGTGCCCATGAGAGATAATGACATGCTTACTGCACTTGTGGGAGTTTGTTAACACACTGATGCTGTACTTTATTGTCATTCTCCGGATATGCGCCCGTCCAACGCTGACCTGAAGTGGTGACTCAGCGGCATATACTGGGTTGTATGTGCATAGTATTTTCACGTCTTATTTGTTACCACCTAGACTGATAAGTCATAGGAAAACAAAGCATGTTGCCAGAAACTGAATTCTAAGTGCTAATGAAATAACGGAAGGAGCATTAGCTTTTTTAGATAACAATCCACGTCTAAAGCTGGTTGTTTTCCATATTTAATACCCCGTATTTTAGAACACTTTTTACCCGATAGGCAAGTGGAAAAACGGGACCCTTGAACAGCGATTTCTGCACCAAGACTTTTTTTTCAGTACTTTGCATAGTATTTTCGATGACCTAAGCCATTTGCTTATCTGATGTTTAGTTGACAGCTGAGAGTCACAGTGATATCTTTGTCATTTTGTTTGTGCATGGGTGATGTATTTTGATTTCAATGAAAACATGTGCTTTAGTTAGTTTAAGTTTCCAATCTTTGTAGGTCATTGCGGTTGATATTTGAACTAAAAAACTGGTGTAATAATTTCTAGAAATCCTATTTTAGATAAGGTAAAATTTTAGGTTTTCTTAACATAGGCTTGATGTACTAACCGGTTTAATACCCAGCTTCTGGAGACATTCAAAAAGTCTATATACACTAGAGGGTACAGCCAAAAGCGTCCGTCCATTGTATGCAATCCCTTCTCCTTTTCTGTTATCCTTTTTGATGTGGGAAAAACGAGGGGATTTAGAATGGTCATGTTTATACTTTCACAGTGAAAGGTAGTATGTTTGCCAGATTTAAGCTTTTTGTCAGAAAGAATGACTTTGGTATATGTAGATTTTGTTTAAATGTCATTCCTAAATTTAGGAATATTGAGTTCTGCCAAGTGATATCGAGAGCGAAGCAACACAATGTCAGATCTTTAATAAAGTAGTATTCAGTTAAGTTGTACCAGGCGACCGAAGTGGTCCAGTTTTACTATTACAAGAAATTACTTCCAAGACGTATTTTGAGCTGTAGAAAGTCGAAAATAGGCTAGTATCAATAATACTGAGGATTTTTTTAAAATCTGGTTTCCAGCAAGGTAGAGATAGAGAGTTAAACTCTGCTTTTTTTAAACTTCGTTATTCAGTTGATGAAAGACCCAGCACAAGGAAACATGTTATGTTCTTTGATTTTACAATAAAAAGAAAAATAGCTGGTGAGATAGTTATTCATCAGGGTTGTTTTACTGCAGAGTAAAAATGTGTCAAATTGAAAATTGGTTGGAATGAAATATATCAGATCCAGAAAACTTGAAACGGATCTTCTTTTATAGGGAGATATTAATGACTGAGGGTTTTTTGTTTGTTTAAATTGTTGATTAAGGGGAGGTACGTTTTAAATGATTTATAGGGGAATTTTAAGCGTAAAAGTGGCATCAAAATACCAAGTACATAGTTATTATTGAAAACACAAATTTTTCAAAAATTTACACGGAAAATATATTTTTGCCAAGGTGCCAAAATGTCCATAAATTGGGAACAGATTTACCAAAGGTCGTTCCAAGTTTCAAAAACTGTATAAAAACACGCGTCAAATTTAATAGGAAATGAGATGTAATAGAAAAAAATTGAGGATGCTTTAGATTTATCTTTGATTGATCATTCTGCAGACACGTGTACCAATATCATCGAAACACTACAGGGTCACGTCGTAATTTGTTAATAAGAAGCTAAAGAGAAGTGCCTCATAATCTTGGGTACTAAGGGTCTTACCAATGCCAAATATACTGAATATTTTTGTTATGTATTAAATCCAATCCCCTAGCTATTTCCCCCTTTATCATTTTTCATTTTCTGCTGCCTTATTTTACAGAAAACGATGCATTTGAGATAGAGTTAGCGGAGACTTTAGAAAATCAGCTGACCTTTAAGGAAGAGTGGGTATTTTGATGCTTTCCTCTAATCATACACAGTGTATTCAAATCTCATCTTTAATATATATACACCCAGATTTATGTGCCTCGATTTACCTAATCTGCCGTAAGAATTATGAGGAGGTATTCAGTGATAATGCTCTTGGCATTTGTTATGATTCAGTTTTACTCGCTGCGTTTATTTATAATTAACTTTATGCTTTTAATGTTCTATATTTGACAGCAGCTTAATTTTGGCACAGGTATAACAGAGTTCAATAAGGTATATTATTCCATGCATAAGAGATTGTATAGTATACGCCCTTCGGCAGACTGAAATGGCCACTTTTGTATGTAAATGTATTTACGCAGAGAGGGTTATGTTTATGTGGTGGTAGTAGAAAATTTTATTGAAATGAAAATTACATATGTATAATTTGAAAGGCTTGGCTGCTCAACGAAAAATTAGATAACTTTTTCGTTGTAAGAAGTTTACCTTTTATCATGTGTTAACTGGCAATCAACGTGCTATATCTAGTTTCATTTATATTCGCCACTACAAGATATCAGTTCTAGGTGATTGAAGTTCAAAACTACTTTTACAGTTGCTTTGTGCTAGGGTTAAAAGTTCTCCTAATTTTTAGACGAATGAGTTTGATAAGCTAACCGTAAATATGTTGCTGTAGTTGTGAAACGGCTTATGCCATTTGAAGGACATTCTAAAATTGTGCTTTCTTTTCGTAATAGTGCTGTAGATTTACTCCTTTTTTGGTATTGTTAGACGTTTTTAAGTATACTCTGAAGAGTGGGTGATGCGAATAGCAACCAAATTAATGATATGACTAACCATAGGGCTTGGTATTGCTATACAATTGGAGACATTTGTTAGCAACTTGGACTTTTTGTTATTGCTATTTATGTAACTTTTGTATACTTATTGTATATATGTATGTCGTAGTGAGCACTTCTTTTTATATTCATGTTCTAAATGGTTCTTTATAGATTTATAGCTGTGTGTAATAATGGTTGTGGTTGTAGAATTTTTATTACTGTGACATGATGTCAAAGTTCGTATTTTGTGAATTGGCTTTTTGTTGTTGGAATACAGTTCCGTAGAATGTAGATAAGGTCTTCTGTGCTAGTAATGGCCAATAATGCGCAGCATTGTCTTGATACCACCTGATAACTGTCAAAAAACCTCGTTACAATTGAGACCATTAGCGCAGTCTCTTCTACAGTTGTTATAGACAAATCTACGATCTTGAGGCTACTTGATACTCATTTGTCGCCTCTTAGGGAACTTTAACCCTATTACGAAGTTAGTAGTGGTGAAGATAAAGGTAGTGGTTTAGGAGCTCCCAAATGTTTTTTCTTAATAACCTTTGAACCGAGATTCAAATGGTGGCGAATCAAATTATCCATTTTAGAATCTTACATGGATTAATTTTTAGGAAAGTCTCTAATAGCTGGTGAGACTATGTTCAGGAAGAAAATAATCTTCTTTGCATCCGTAATATTTTGATTTTTTTGAACAGCACTGGTACTTCCTACCCTAGAGTGGTTCTTCCCTTGACTAGCTGTTCTTTTGAAGTTGAGGTTGGTATGAGCTGTCAAAATTGGAGGCAGACTTGTGTGCGGCCCTATAATTTGCCTTTCGAAGTAAATGTTGTCATTGAGTCCAGTCATGATCTGGACCGTGTGGAAGTTAATTTTTGACCCAATTTTTCTTTGTTTACAACCAGCAAACTTGAATGGAGCAATGTTTTTATGACTACTTCTGATTCCTTTTCCATCCCAGTTGTTACTTTCGAAGGCAAATTTGTCTCATGCAGTAAACAGACTAGTGAAATATTACCTTCCTTTGTCTTACCCCTTTTTTGAAGTTTACTTTGTTCTGACTCAACATATCATCGTATAAACAATGTGAAGTTATCGTAAATGTGCTATAAAACTCTTGAGATACACGGGTGCATCCAGTAATCTTGTTACTTAACGAAGTCAGAGAATCAAATGTCTTCTGGTAGTTAAAAATAGTTAGCTATAAACTGCTGAATTGCAAACGAGAATCACGAGTTAAAAACAACTATTAGGATGTTATTTTGGGTATTAATGTCTTTTAAAAAAATATCTCAGCTGTAAATACAGCATGTAGATGTTATATTTTGCATAGTTATAGTTTATAGGTGGTGTATGCCTGTAGTTTGTATTTCATCTCTAGAGGCTAGTCGTAATAATTTTTCCCCTCGCATTACCTCTTGGTGAAATTTATTACCAGATTATAATTTAACAATAATACTTTCAAAATTCTTATACTGTTTGCCAGAAATAGATTTTGAAAGAAAAACCAGTCTTCAGTTTGTGTTTGCTGTACCCGTCTTTGGAAAACACCAGCCCGAACTTTGCATCGATATTCTTCACGAAGAAAAATCTTGAAATTAGATGTGGCATTAGTCACATGATGCCCTTCTTTTTAATACCTGCCACTCCCTTTTTCAAAACTTCTGTGGTTGTGGTTGTTATCCTCCATTTAATAAAAATTAACCCAACCCCCCTTCCCTCCCCGTATTTTGTTTGCTTACTTCTTACTGGTACGAAAAGTGAACATATTTTCGTTTCAATTCATTGAGACAGAAAACACTTATTTTTGTAGTACTCTGATAAAATATTTCCTTCAGAATTCTAACTTACGTATTGCTTACTCCTCCTTCGCTTTTCCTTATTTTGTTTTTTTGTTGTTGTTTTCGGTTTTTGTTGTTGTTGTTTTCGGGTTTTTTTGTTTTGTTTTTTGTTTATTTTTTCGCTTTCAACTTTGAACGCGATCCCTGACAAAAGGTCGCTCTGTTATCGTTGTTCTTTCATTATTTCTTTGGGTATGGTTACTGAAACGGTGAATGGCCCCAAACCAACCCCAGCCCCCAAGGACGATCCAGAAAGATTCATTTTGAATGAATGTTTCAGAAAATATCAGCAGTCAATAGATGCGTTGCTATTTTTTTGCTTGCGTTATATCCAAGCATCTCTCTTATATTTGCATGAATGCATGTATAGGAAATAGTTTCTCCTTCACATGCATTCATGTAACAAAGGGTACAAGTTTGATGATATGGCGATTGGCAATCCACAAAACATTGTGTAACCCTTTAGTTACACTTCGCATTTGCCATCGAAATTGATAGTACCTAGTTTGAACTTGACTTTAACCTCTAATATAATTTAAAAGGTTTCATAACGGTTTAAACCTTGCCTTCCAGCTATTTATAAATCAGCCATGTTTTTAACTTCTTGTTGCCATTTTATTGAGTAGTCTTGCAAGCCTACCTTCAGTACCGACAATAAAACTCGTACCACAAGTGTAACCAATATTTTATGTTTTACTTTCATTTATTAGCCCATCGATTTCCTGTATCTTTGTGTTTTCCATGATTAGACACCCTTCTTTTATTTTTGATGCAAGCGCCGCTGGTACATTTACTTACATTTGTACTTACTACAAGGATATCTGATTTTAAGGTGGATTGGTGTACGTGACACAATTTTTTTTATTTCTAAGCATTGCTTGTTCTCTAAATATTTCAAAAAATCTTCTTTTTATTACTACAATCTAATGCTTCATATTGCCCTTCTATCTTTTCAGAATCTCCATTTTTTCATCGCATTTCCAAGAGTCCTAAACCTATTATTATTAGTGTTTGCATACTTCTTTTAAAGGTCCTTATCCTCCATTGAACGATTGTATATGTTCCCTGCGTTTCACACTGCAACTTCTTAGTTTGTGCGCTAAACTTGTAGACATCTAGTTTATAATCCTAGCACCTTGTTAGAAGCATTCAGAAAATACCACAACAATTTTGAAGCGACTGCGCATATCGATTTAATTGTCTGGATTTCAGTCCAGCTTTCAAGGCTCCTTTATGTTCACAAATGCCTCTCAAAATAGGCGATGAATGCTATTGACTGTTGTCAGTTAAGAATATAGCAGCCGTCGCTGGTCTTTAGTTGAATTCATCAGTTTTACATCCTGCGAATCAGTTACTGTAGGTTGCCTGAAAATTAATCTCCGATAAAAACACAAGAAAAACAGCGCTACATGGTCCTTAAAACTGACTGGATACATTCTAGAAACACTCTAAAGTTAACTGTAACAAAGAAGCATAAATGTTTTTCAGTATCCCTGCAGGAAATGTATAACTTGGTTTTACATGAACATGGCCACTGTCGAACGCAATAAAATGGGCACGTGGTAGAACGCCATTTGCAGAAGTAACATTGCATGTGAAAAAATAATGCTTAAATTAAGGGAAAATTTGGGCATGTTTTACGTACATTACGATCTTTAGACAGAACGATCCCTGATGCAGGTAAACTTTTACGCAGGCGCAGTGCGAGGTGGGACCTGTCAGGATAATGACGTCATCAAGTATTGATATGAACAAACCACTTTTATTGACATCTTAAAATATACTAAGCGATTTTTATTAACTTCCTGGTTCATTACATAAAACTGTTTATTTAGGCCTTACAAACTTAAAACAACGTTTAATCGCCTGTGCCAGGCCTGATGGGATGTATGGTGATGGTTTTTAAGAACTGTTAGCCAGCCAATCACTTGTGATTCAAAAGATTAATTTGAAAAAACATTCTGGCAGCGTCCGTTTTTTAGTTAAATTGAATAAAATGGGGCAAGATGAAATGTGCCCCGAATGATGACGAAATACATTACGATCAGCCCATGCGAAATTGTAATAGAATTAGAGAGGAATTAATGCCGCGTATGACACGCGATGAAACAAATCGAAAGCGGCTTTCAACTCGTTTACAAATCGAAAACGGCTTTCTTTGAAATTTCGTGAGCCATTCAATGTTTGTAAGATTGAACCATGGCTAGATCAGTTTCGGTTTGTTGTCTATCAGGAAAATGAAATTAAAAAATCACAACTGTTGTTGTATCTGATATTCAGTGAATTAAGACTGAAAGAAATGTGATAAACAGATTGAATAGAATATGAAAACAAACCTATTTGAAATTTCTTCTTCAGGGACGACCCCACCAGTCACACCAAATGCGCCTTCACTCTTGTTATGCACCTATACATCATGTCATATACATGATGTTATGAACTGAACTCCATGTTACTAATATTTATGAGGTTTTCGTACGGAAAAACCGGCATCACTTCAGATTCTGTACTTCGTTCAGTGGCTTTTTGGTCTCAAGTGTTGAATTAGGAATTCTTTAGTTGTTTTTTAGAAGTTTTGATGTATTCAAAATCAAAAAAACTATATCTACGCTTCCTAGAAGTAATATACCCCCTCCAGTTTGGTTTGTTAAATTTACGTCAAAGCCAGAAAATGGATGATCATGCACCTGTTGGAATAATTTATCTTTTTCTCAAGTACCCATAACTTAGGTAAACTACCGTTTATCTGGCACCACTGGTTTAAATAGACTGCTTACCAGAAACAGATGTAGGAGATACGATGGAAATACGTCACAACTGTCTACTTGTAGAATTCAAAACAACAAGATGTATTTTAATTGTTTTCTTTTCATTCCTGTGTTGTTGTGAATTGTTTAATCTCTTTTGATTTAAAAAGCCTAGTTATCCATCTTTCTATCCATCTATATATCCATTT
>RDPX01000499.1:46392-58252 GCA_003991215.1 Morbakka virulenta | reverse complement strand
TATTATTATTATTATTATTATTATTATTATTATTATTATCATTACTATCTCCATTACACACTGATTTCAAATGTTTTTTAACTTATCACTGGACTCCTGTTCTTCAGCTTTGGTAACAAGTTTCCTCAAATCTTAAGCTCTCGTCGGAGGATTCTGGCAGAATATAGCAACACAGTCTTTTGCAATTCTACTGTTGCCACTGTACGTCAGGTGCCTTTCTCACAACGTGGGTTGCCTGAAATTGTCCATCTCTTAATATTATCGGTCCAATTGTAGTGAGGTCGACCTCTAGGTTTCCTACCAGCAATCTTCCCTGTCAAGATATCCTTTTGCAGTAAAGTGTGCCTTGCTAAGTCTCCAAATTAACAAATCTTTGATGGCCTGAAACCCTTTATACTTTCTTGAATGACATCTGTATGTTTCAAGATTGAATTTTCTGGATGATCATGTTCATCTTTGTTCTGATGTGTTTTAAAATGACATTTGAAGATTGGCGCCATATTTTGGGCATGCACACTTTCGTAGTCTCCCTTTCATGACAGAGGTGGATATATTTTGAAGATCATCTCTCAGTCGCCAGGTGAGGAGCCGTGGCTTAATGGTTAGTGCAGTTGCACCGTAACAAAAAGGTTCCGGGTTCAATTCCTCGAGCCGTGAGGACCCGTGGCTTAATGGATAGGGCAATTGTACCGTAACCAAAAGGTTCCCGGTTCAATTCCCCGAGCGGTGAGGAGCCGTGGCTTGATGGATAGTCCAATTGTACCGTAGCCAAAAGGTTCCGGGTTCAATTCCTCGAGCGGTGAGGAGCCGTGGCTTACTGGATAGTGCAACTGTACCGTAACCAAAAGGTTCCGAGTCTTGATAACTTTCTCTAACAAAAGCCTTTTGTTCCAACAACGTGTAGATAATAATTCGTTTGTCCGGTGTTCTGTGTGACCAATACTGAACTTCCTTCGTAAGAGCCACATCTCTAGCAGCTTCAATCTTTCAAATGCTTGCCTTGGTAACAGTCCACAACTCTGATCCGGTTGACCAGATGTAGCATTTTATCTTTCTGTATCTGAGCTTCCTGTCCATTTGACCATTGTTGAGTAATTGCCGCATTGCTTTACATTATCTCAGCAATTGCTATTCTGTTCCTTACTTCTGCATCACACCTGCCATCATTGGTAATCAAAGCACCTGAGTAAGAAAACATTGGCGATGCTCGCATCCCCAACTTATAAATTAATTACTGGACTTGCCTGGTGACAAGATATTTCCATGCACGTGGTTTTTGCTGCGTTTATCCGAAGTACTTTCGCCTCCCAACTACTGCTGGTTACGTCAAAAATTTCTTGTAGGTTGGCTTCGCTGTCGGCCAGTAGCACAGCGTCGTCTGCGTAACTAATATTTTTTACATTCCTTCCGGCTACAACCATTCCTCTATCATCATCAATACTTCTTGAAATAGTCTCTAAATATATGCTAAACAGACAAGGAGAGAGTACGAATCCTTTTCTGACACCGATTTTGATTGCTTTCTATTCGGATAGGTTCCCGCCAACACGCATTGTTTCTTCTTGATCCCAGTAAAGATTTCGGATGATCCGCAGGTCTTGGCCTTCAAGCCCTACGCCTACAAGCATTGGTATGAGATTTTTTAACAAATGCGTTTTCATAATCGATGAAACACAAGTAAATGTCTTGTTCGATTTCCATTGCCCGTTCGATTTCCATTGCCCGTTCGATTTCCATTGCCCGTTCGATTTCCATTGCCCGTTCGATTTCCATTGCCCGTTCGATTTCCACTGCCCATTCGATTTCCATTGCATTTCGACTTCCATTACCCGTTCGATTTCCTTTACCGCTCCTGAAAACGTACAGTTTTGCCAGCAATCTATTCATCTATTTTCCTTTGTGTGCGATTGTAAATGATTTTCAGAATCACTTTCATGGTGTGGCGCATGACGCTGATGGTTCTGTGATCCCCGCATATGTCATCAGGTCCCATAGCTGTTCGTTTCCTAGCTTCTTTACATGACTACAACACTCCCCATTCCTTGTCTGATAGCTGACAATACATGGAAAGATATCTTAGTACTAGCACTAAGTCTGGTATTGCAGCATTGAATTCAGACTGGATATTTGTTACTACTAATACTACTACTACTACTACTACTTTTATTACCAATACTGTTGCTACTGCTACTGTTGCTGCTACTACTACTACTACCACTACTATTACTACTAATACTACTACTACTATTACTACTACTACTACTACTACTATTACTATTACTACTACTACTACTATTACTACTACTACTACTATTACTACTACTACTACTACTACTACTGTTACTACTACCATTACTATTACTACTACTACTATTACTACTACTACTACTACTACTACTACTATTACTACTACTACTACTATTATTATTATCATCATTATTATTATTATTATTATTATTATTATTGAGTGGTGGAGCAATACGAGCCCATGGGGGACTCAGGGGTAGAAACCCCAGCAAACCCATCCGACTACCAGCCNGGATATAAAAGTGTTTTTGAGATGTACAGAGAATTAGCGTAAGGATAATGCCGGTTTCGAAATGCGCAGGGAATCAGTTTAGAGATGTAGGCGATTTTGGGATATAAAAGTGTTTTTGAGATGTACAGAGAATTAGCGTAAGGATAATGCCGGTTTCGAAATGCGCAGGGAATCAGTTTAGAGATGTAGGCGATTTTGGGATATAAAAGTGTTTTTGAGATGTACAGAGAATTAGCGTAAGGATAATGCCGGTTTCGAAATGCGCAGGGAATCAGTTTAGAGATGTAGGCGATTTTGGGATATAAAAGTGTTTTTGAGATGTACAGAGAATTAGCGTAAGGATAATGCCGGTTTCGAAATGCGCAGGGAATCAGTTTAGAGATGTAGGCGATTTTGGGATATAAAAGTGTTTTTGAGATGTACAGAGAATTAGCGTAAGGATAATGCCGGTTTCGAAATGCGCAGGGAATCAGTTTAGAGATGTAGGCGATTTTGGGATATAAAAGTGTTTTTGAGATGTACAGAGAATTAGCGTAAGGATAATGCCGGTTTCGAAATGCGCAGGGAATCAGTTTAGAGATGTAGGCGATTTTGGGATATAAAAGTGTTTTTGAGATGTACAGAGAATTAGCGTAAGGATAATGCCGGTTTCGAAATGCGCAGGGAATCAGTTTAGAGATGTAGGCGATTTTGGGATATAAAAGTGTTTTTGAGATGTACAGAGAATTAGCGTAAGGATAATGCCGGTTTCGAAATGCGCAGGGAATCAGTTTAGAGATGTAGGCGATTTTGGGATATAAAAGTGTTTTTGAGATGTACAGAGAATTAGCGTAAGGATAATGCCGGTTTCGAAATGCGCAGGGAATCAGTTTAGAGATGTAGGCGATTTTGGGATATAAAAGTGTTTTTGAGATGTACAGAGAATTAGCGTAAGGATAATGCCGGTTTCGAAATGCGCAGGGAATCAGTTTAGAGATGTAGGCGATTTTGGGATATAAAAGTGTTTTTGAGATGTACAGAGAATTAGCGTAAGGATAATGCCGGTTTCGAAATGCGCAGGGAATCAGTTTAGAGATGTAGGCGATTTTGGGATATAAAAGTGTTTTTGAGATGTACAGAGAATTAGCGTAAGGATAATGCCGGTTTCGAAATGCGCAGGGAATCAGTTTAGAGATGTAGGCGATTTTGGGATATAAAAGTGTTTTTGAGATGTACAGAGAATTAGCGTAAGGATAATGCCGGTTTCGAAATGCGCAGGGAATCAGTTTAGAGATGTAGGCGATTTTGGGATATAAAAGTGTTTTTGAGATGTACAGAGAATTAGCGTAAGGATAATGCCGGTTTCGAAATGCGCAGGGAATCAGTTTAGAGATGTAGGCGATTTTGGGATATAAAAGTGTTTTTGAGATGTACAGAGAATTAGCGTAAGGATAATGCCGGTTTCGAAATGCGCAGGGAATCAGTTTAGAGATGTAGGCGATTTTGGGATATAAAAGTGTTTTTGAGATGTACAGAGAATTAGCGTAAGGATAATGCCGGTTTCGAAATGCGCAGGGAATCAGTTTAGAGATGTAGGCGATTTTGGGATATAAAAGTGTTTTTGAGATGTACAGAGAATTAGCGTAAGGATAATGCCGGTTTCGAAATGCGCAGGGAATCAGTTTAGAGATGTAGGCGATTTTGGGATATAAAAGTGTTTTTGAGATGTACAGAGAATTAGCGTAAGGATAATGCCGGTTTCGAAATGCGCAGGGAATCAGTTTAGAGATGTAGGCGATTTTGGGATATAAAAGTGTTTTTGAGATGTACAGAGAATTAGCGTAAGGATAATGCCGGTTTCGAAATGCGCAGGGAATCAGTTTAGAGATGTAGGCGATTTTGGGATATAAAAGTGTTTTTGAGATGTACAGAGAATTAGCGTAAGGATAATGCCGGTTTCGAAATGCGCAGGGAATCAGTTTAGAGATGTAGGCGATTTTGGGATATAAAAGTGTTTTTGAGATGTACAGAGAATTAGCGTAAGGATAATGCCGGTTTCGAAATGCGCAGGGAATCAGTTTAGAGATGTAGGCGATTTTGGGATATAAAAGTGTTTTTGAGATGTACAGAGAATTAGCGTAAGGATAATGCCGGTTTCGAAATGCGCAGGGAATCAGTTTAGAGATGTAGGCGATTTTGGGATATAAAAGTGTTTTTGAGATGTACAGAGAATTAGCGTAAGGATAATGCCGGTTTCGAAATGCGCAGGGAATCAGTTTAGAGATGTAGGCGATTTTGGGATATAAAAGTGTTTTTGAGATGTACAGAGAATTAGCGTAAGGATAATGCCGGTTTCGAAATGCGCAGGGAATCAGTTTAGAGATGTAGGCGATTTTGGGATATAAAAGTGTTTTTGAGATGTACAGAGAATTAGCGTAAGGATAATGCCGGTTTCGAAATGCGCAGGGAATCAGTTTAGAGATGTAGGCGATTTTGGGATATAAAAGTGTTTTTGAGATGTACAGAGAATTAGCGTAAGGATAATGCCGGTTTCGAAATGCGCAGGGAATCAGTTTAGAGATGTAGGCGATTTTGGGATATAAAAGTGTTTTTGAGATGTACAGAGAATTAGCGTAAGGATAATGCCGGTTTCGAAATGCGCAGGGAATCAGTTTAGAGATGTAGGCGATTTTGGGATATAAAAGTGTTTTTGAGATGTACAGAGAATTAGCGTAAGGATAATGCCGGTTTCGAAATGCGCAGGGAATCAGTTTAGAGATGTAGGCGATTTTGGGATATAAAAGTGTTTTTGAGATGTACAGAGAATTAGCGTAAGGATAATGCCGGTTTCGAAATGCGCAGGGAATCAGTTTAGAGATGTAGGCGATTTTGGGATATAAAAGTGTTTTTGAGATGTACAGAGAATTAGCGTAAGGATAATGCCGGTTTCGAAATGCGCAGGGAATCAGTTTAGAGATGTAGGCGATTTTGGGATATAAAAGTGTTTTTGAGATGTACAGAGAATTAGCGTAAGGATAATGCCGGTTTCGAAATGCGCAGGGAATCAGTTTAGAGATGTAGGCGATTTTGGGATATAAAAGTGTTTTTGAGATGTACAGAGAATTAGCGTAAGGATAATGCCGGTTTCGAAATGCGCAGGGAATCAGTTTAGAGATGTAGGCGATTTTGGGATATAAAAGTGTTTTTGAGATGTACAGAGAATTAGCGTAAGGATAATGCCGGTTTCGAAATGCGCAGGGAATCAGTTTAGAGATGTAGGCGATTTTGGGATATAAAAGTGTTTTTGAGATGTACAGAGAATTAGCGTAAGGATAATGCCGGTTTCGAAATGCGCAGGGAATCAGTTTAGAGATGTAGGCGATTTTGGGATATAAAAGTGTTTTTGAGATGTACAGAGAATTAGCGTAAGGATAATGCCGGTTTCGAAATGCGCAGGGAATCAGTTTAGAGATGTAGGCGATTTTGGGATATAAAAGTGTTTTTGAGATGTACAGAGAATTAGCGTAAGGATAATGCCGGTTTCGAAATGCGCAGGGAATCAGTTTAGAGATGTAGGCGATTTTGGGATATAAAAGTGTTTTTGAGATGTACAGAGAATTAGCGTAAGGATAATGCCGGTTTCGAAATGCGCAGGGAATCAGTTTAGAGATGTAGGCGATTTTGGGATATAAAAGTGTTTTTGAGATGTACAGAGAATTAGCGTAAGGATAATGCCGGTTTCGAAATGCGCAGGGAATCAGTTTAGAGATGTAGGCGATTTTGGGATATAAAAGTGTTTTTGAGATGTACAGAGAATTAGCGTAAGGATAATGCCGGTTTCGAAATGCGCAGGGAATCAGTTTAGAGATGTAGGCGATTTTGGGATATAAAAGTGTTTTTGAGATGTACAGAGAATTAGCGTAAGGATAATGCCGGTTTCGAAATGCGCAGGGAATCAGTTTAGAGATGTAGGCGATTTTGGGATATAAAAGTGTTTTTGAGATGTACAGAGAATTAGCGTAAGGATAATGCCGGTTTCGAAATGCGCAGGGAATCAGTTTAGAGATGTAGGCGATTTTGGGATATAAAAGTGTTTTTGAGATGTACAGAGAATTAGCGTAAGGATAATGCCGGTTTCGAAATGCGCAGGGAATCAGTTTAGAGATGTAGGCGATTTTGGGATATAAAAGTGTTTTTGAGATGTACAGAGAATTAGCGTAAGGATAATGCCGGTTTCGAAATGCGCAGGGAATCAGTTTAGAGATGTAGGCGATTTTGGGATATAAAAGTGTTTTTGAGATGTACAGAGAATTAGCGTAAGGATAATGCCGGTTTCGAAATGCGCAGGGAATCAGTTTAGAGATGTAGGCGATTTTGGGATATAAAAGTGTTTTTGAGATGTACAGAGAATTAGCGTAAGGATAATGCCGGTTTCGAAATGCGCAGGGAATCAGTTTAGAGATGTAGGCGATTTTGGGATATAAAAGTGTTTTTGAGATGTACAGAGAATTAGCGTAAGGATAATGCCGGTTTCGAAATGCGCAGGGAATCAGTTTAGAGATGTAGGCGATTTTGGGATATAAAAGTGTTTTTGAGATGTACAGAGAATTAGCGTAAGGATAATGCCGGTTTCGAAATGCGCAGGGAATCAGTTTAGAGATGTAGGCGATTTTGGGATATAAAAGTGTTTTTGAGATGTACAGAGAATTAGCGTAAGGATAATGCCGGTTTCGAAATGCGCAGGGAATCAGTTTAGAGATGTAGGCGATTTTGGGATATAAAAGTGTTTTTGAGATGTACAGAGAATTAGCGTAAGGATAATGCCGGTTTCGAAATGCGCAGGGAATCAGTTTAGAGATGTAGGCGATTTTGGGATATAAAAGTGTTTTTGAGATGTACAGAGAATTAGCGTAAGGATAATGCCGGTTTCGAAATGCGCAGGGAATCAGTTTAGAGATGTAGGCGATTTTGGGATATAAAAGTGTTTTTGAGATGTACAGAGAATTAGCGTAAGGATAATGCCGGTTTCGAAATGCGCAGGGAATCAGTTTAGAGATGTAGGCGATTTTGGGATATAAAAGTGTTTTTGAGATGTACAGAGAATTAGCGTAAGGATAATGCCGGTTTCGAAATGCGCAGGGAATCAGTTTAGAGATGTAGGCGATTTTGGGATATAAAAGTGTTTTTGAGATGTACAGAGAATTAGCGTAAGGATAATGCCGGTTTCGAAATGCGCAGGGAATCAGTTTAGAGATGTAGGCGATTTTGGGATATAAAAGTGTTTTTGAGATGTACAGAGAATTAGCGTAAGGATAATGCCGGTTTCGAAATGCGCAGGGAATCAGTTTAGAGATGTAGGCGATTTTGGGATATAAAAGTGTTTTTGAGATGTACAGAGAATTAGCGTAAGGATAATGCCGGTTTCGAAATGCGCAGGGAATCAGTTTAGAGATGTAGGCGATTTTGGGATATAAAAGTGTTTTTGAGATGTACAGAGAATTAGCGTAAGGATAATGCCGGTTTCGAAATGCGCAGGGAATCAGTTTAGAGATGTAGGCGATTTTGGGATATAAAAGTGTTTTTGAGATGTACAGAGAATTAGCGTAAGGATAATGCCGGTTTCGAAATGCGCAGGGAATCAGTTTAGAGATGTAGGCGATTTTGGGATATAAAAGTGTTTTTGAGATGTACAGAGAATTAGCGTAAGGATAATGCCGGTTTCGAAATGCGCAGGGAATCAGTTTAGAGATGTAGGCGATTTTGGGATATAAAAGTGTTTTTGAGATGTACAGAGAATTAGCGTAAGGATAATGCCGGTTTCGAAATGCGCAGGGAATCAGTTTAGAGATGTAGGCGATTTTGGGATATAAAAGTGTTTTTGAGATGTACAGAGAATTAGCGTAAGGATAATGCCGGTTTCGAAATGCGCAGGGAATCAGTTTAGAGATGTAGGCGATTTTGGGATATAAAAGTGTTTTTGAGATGTACAGAGAATTAGCGTAAGGATAATGCCGGTTTCGAAATGCGCAGGGAATCAGTTTAGAGATGTAGGCGATTTTGGGATATAAAAGTGTTTTTGAGATGTACAGAGAATTAGCGTAAGGATAATGCCGGTTTCGAAATGCGCAGGGAATCAGTTTAGAGATGTAGGCGATTTTGGGATATAAAAGTGTTTTTGAGATGTACAGAGAATTAGCGTAAGGATAATGCCGGTTTCGAAATGCGCAGGGAATCAGTTTAGAGATGTAGGCGATTTTGGGATATAAAAGTGTTTTTGAGATGTACAGAGAATTAGCGTAAGGATAATGCCGGTTTCGAAATGCGCAGGGAATCAGTTTAGAGATGTAGGCGATTTTGGGATATAAAAGTGTTTTTGAGATGTACAGAGAATTAGCGTAAGGATAATGCCGGTTTCGAAATGCGCAGGGAATCAGTTTAGAGATGTAGGCGATTTTGGGATATAAAAGTGTTTTTGAGATGTACAGAGAATTAGCGTAAGGATAATGCCGGTTTCGAAATGCGCAGGGAATCAGTTTAGAGATGTAGGCGATTTTGGGATATAAAAGTGTTTTTGAGATGTACAGAGAATTAGCGTAAGGATAATGCCGGTTTCGAAATGCGCAGGGAATCAGTTTAGAGATGTAGGCGATTTTGGGATATAAAAGTGTTTTTGAGATGTACAGAGAATTAGCGTAAGGATAATGCCGGTTTCGAAATGCGCAGGGAATCAGTTTAGAGATGTAGGCGATTTTGGGATATAAAAGTGTTTTTGAGATGTACAGAGAATTAGCGTAAGGATAATGCCGGTTTCGAAATGCGCAGGGAATCAGTTTAGAGATGTAGGCGATTTTGGGATATAAAAGTGTTTTTGAGATGTACAGAGAATTAGCGTAAGGATAATGCCGGTTTCGAAATGCGCAGGGAATCAGTTTAGAGATGTAGGCGATTTTGGGATATAAAAGTGTTTTTGAGATGTACAGAGAATTAGCGTAAGGATAATGCCGGTTTCGAAATGCGCAGGGAATCAGTTTAGAGATGTAGGCGATTTTGGGATATAAAAGTGTTTTTGAGATGTACAGAGAATTAGCGTAAGGATAATGCCGGTTTCGAAATGCGCAGGGAATCAGTTTAGAGATGTAGGCGATTTTGGGATATAAAAGTGTTTTTGAGATGTACAGAGAATTAGCGTAAGGATAATGCCGGTTTCGAAATGCGCAGGGAATCAGTTTAGAGATGTAGGCGATTTTGGGATATAAAAGTGTTTTTGAGATGTACAGAGAATTAGCGTAAGGATAATGCCGGTTTCGAAATGCGCAGGGAATCAGTTTAGAGATGTAGGCGATTTTGGGATATAAAAGTGTTTTTGAGATGTACAGAGAATTAGCGTAAGGATAATGCCGGTTTCGAAATGCGCAGGGAATCAGTTTAGAGATGTAGGCGATTTTGGGATATAAAAGTGTTTTTGAGATGTACAGAGAATTAGCGTAAGGATAATGCCGGTTTCGAAATGCGCAGGGAATCAGTTTAGAGATGTAGGCGATTTTGGGATATAAAAGTGTTTTTGAGATGTACAGAGAATTAGCGTAAGGATAACGCCGGTTTCGAAATGCGCAGGGAATCAGTTTAGAGATGTAGGCGGTTTTAAGATGTACAGAGAATTAGCGTAAGGATAACGCCGGTTTCGAAATGCGCAGGGAATCAGTTTAGAGATGTAGGCGGTTTTAAGATGTACGGAGAATCAGCATACAGATAAGGGGGCCTTTGAAATGTGCAGGGAATCAATTTAGAGATGTGGGCGGCTTTAAGATGTACGGAGAATCAGCATACAGATAAGGGGGCCTTTGAAATGTGCAGGGAATCAATTTAGAGATGTGGGCGGCTTTAAGATGTACAGACGACTATGGTAGAGATGTAGGCGTCTCTAACTTGTACAGATAATTACCACAGAGGCATATAATTTTATTAGAGCCCTGCAGAAAAGTAACAAAGAGACTGATGCTGTTAAATGTACAGAAAATTAGTAGAGGGACATAGCCTCTTTTAGCTGTACGGAAAATTAGTGTTTGTTGTCCCTACAGAGAATTAAAATAGAGACGTTGGCTTTTTTGAGGTGTGAGACAACACGGAGATGTGGACGTTTTTAACTCGACAGAGAATCAATAAAATGATTGTTCGAGCGACAATGCACCGAACTACAGCAGTTGTTTTGGGAAAGAGTACTATAGTAAGGCAGTAGTAGTCATATTATGTAATATATATTTACTATACTATACTTTTTTTTCTATACTGTGCTATACTATACTATATTATATTATACTATACTACATTATTCTATACTATACTATACTATACCATACTATACTATACCATACTATACTATACTATACTATACTATACTATACCATACTATACTATACCATACTATACTATACTATACATTACTATACTATACCATACTATACTATACTATACTATACTTTACTATACTATACTACTCTATACTATACTATACTATACTGATACTATGCTATACTGATACTATACTATACTATACTATACTGATACTATACTGATACTATACTGATACTATACTATACTACACTTTACTGTACTATACTATACTACTCTATACTATACTATACCATACTATACCATACTATACTATACGCTACTACACTATACTATACTATACTAAACGATACTATACTACAGCCTTTGTTTTGGGAAAAAAGTACTATAGTAAGGCAGTAGTTTGGCAGCATATTGAGTAATATTGAGTAATATGGTGAGTGGTAATAAAAGTATTGATAGTATATGTTGGAGTATAAGTGGAATTGCCAGACTTAATACTGTTCAAATTTTTTAATAGTATCAGATATGAACAAATGTATTACACAGTTGTTGTTATTATTATTATTATTATTATTATTATTATTATTATTGTCCCAATCGTCGTGGGAAACTTAGGAGTGGTGACGAAGCGCTTGGAGCGCAGTTTGAAAGAGTTGGGCATCCATGATGTCTTGGGTGACTCCAAACATCTACCATCATTGGAACCACCAACATATCGAGGAAGGTGCTTAACCTTTAAAGCTACTGGTCGGTAGCCGGGGTTAAGTTTTCTCGTCTGGCAGGTGAATACCATCTCCCTGTGCAGGCTGTCATGCTGGACATGAACTTTGTTATTACTATTATTATTATTATTATTATTATTATCATTATTATGGACTCCAAACATCTACCATCCTTGGAGCCACCAACATATTGAGGAAGGTGCTTAACCTCTAAAGCTACTGGTCGGTAGCCGGGGTTAAGTTTTCTCGTCTGGCAGGTGAATACCAT
>RDPX01000498.1:375532-409108 GCA_003991215.1 Morbakka virulenta | reverse complement strand
ATTGTTGGAAATACATACAGTCTATTCCCATTAACTTCTTCATCGATTCCATCCTTTATTTTGCATTCCTGCAAACACGCCACATCAACTTTGTATCTTTCTATGTCTATTCCAAGATCTTCTCTCTTTGTCTTATCGTTCATACCTCGTACGTTGAAAGTCGCCACGGAGAAACATGTCATAACGGTGTAACGAATTGATGTCTAGTTTACGTTTGTTGTATTGACGAAGGCTTGCAGTGTTGTTTTGATGGCAAAAATATTTGGAGCCTTGTCAGAGGTCTCCGCCCGCCATCTTGCTCACTTATTGTTTCGGTCAATCCAATGTAGTTCACACCTTCGTCGTTTTCTGATGATTTGATGGTACCTTGGAGATGACGTACTTATCACGACAGTTTCCATTCAACGGGCAAGAATCCTTGTTGCGACAATTACACGGATCGATTTTCTTGTTTTTTTTCTTCTGTTAGTATTTTCTTGTTGTGTGAAGTTATGATGCTGGATACATTTGGTAGACAGCTGTAACTAACCTTCAAATTGTTTCTATTTAACAGTTTGTGCAATCTGTGCTTTTTGTGGAAGTATTTATCGATAAGTTTCAGAAATCTTTTGACATTTGTTTTCACGTTTAGGCTAAAAGGTGGGTTGAACCAAATTATTCTCCTCGATCTGGACCTGGCTTTTGATACTGGTTTTTTGTTGTAATCCATGCTGCCCATGCAGCCACTATTGCGTAATGCGTTGTTATAAAATGGTGCTGCACGGTCGAATATGTTTTTATTTGAAGAAATGCTGTTGATTCGTTCTGTTGATTTGTTCTGTTGGGAACGAACCAACAACATTTCTTCAAATAAAAACATATTCAAGTTCTCACTGCTATTTTGTACAAAAGTGGAAAATTTTTTCCCGATTTAGCTTTATTTTTAAGCACCCCATTTTCTTTCAACCACCTCTTAACTCAACAGAAATAAAAAGTGGAAAGGTCAACAAAATTATACACCTATATGCTCTTATGAAAGATATTAACGTTTATATTTTCTTTACTTATTCTGTTCTTTCCTTTAAAATTAATATTCTACTTATACTAAAATAAGTGATAGTTTGTTTATACACGTATTCTTCTCACTTTTGACCAATTTTCTCATTTAAGCAAGAAATCGAAGATCTCGTTTTACAATACCTTTTTAATCTTCATTTCCCCCCCACCCTGAGCTGAATTCCTTTCAGTTTGTCTGCTAAAATATGCCCTTTGAGTTACAAGCGCCCCTTTTATATCATTGTTAATGTTCATATTAATAGCACCATCATCAATAATTTTCTATACTTTATCCGTGTTTCTTCTACTCAATCATCTTATCATTAAGAAGCTCGATGTTTTTAAAGAAGGAGAATTACCTTTTTACTCCAGTCCTTTCATTTTGGGGAGGGGGGTAACCATCCGCTTTTATCATAATTTTAGTCAAACCGCTGGAAAAACTCTTGGTAATCTGTTTCCCTATTCAAAGAGTTCATTCCCAAAGTTTTCGATACTCAGAGAAAGAGCTTTAAAATCATCTCTTAAAGAACAGATTTAATATGGAACAAAGCAAGATAGAGTCAACTTAATACTTTGTTATATATACAAGCGAGGGCTGAAGAGTGGTCAATATTTTGAAAAAGTCAGAACCAAAATTATAACTTGAGGAATAATTATATTTCTTCTGCAACTAGTATGTGGGCGATGATTGTCAAATGTGTGAAGTGCTTAGTTGCAAAGAAATGCATACATATATAATATGTTTGTAATTTGTGCTGTAATAGTGCAGATTAGCTTTCTTTCTCAAGGGTGCATAGTATTTTATGATCTCATTTTTTTAAAGATGGACCGAGTTGCTGTGGGAGTAGCAGTGGCAGTTGTTGTAACCGGCGTGTCCTTATATTTCCTTTTTGGTCGTAAGAAGAAAAGACCAGTAGCCCTTGATCCAATGAATAAGCTTCCTTTTCGCCTTGTGGAGAAAGTCCATGTAAGTCATGATACCAGACGATTTCGATTTGCATTACCAAGCCCGGAGCATATTCTTGGATTACCAGTTGGGAAGCATCTTTACCTGTCAGCACGTATTGATGACAAAATGGTTATCAGACCCTACACCCCAACAACGTCTGACGATGAAGTGGGCTTCTTTGATCTTGTAATCAAGGTATGGTTTCATTGAAGTTGATATGTTGCTTGTGCCTTCAAATAGGATATAATTTTAGTTTTTTTACAGATATTGCGTATATTTTGACTGTTCTTACAGCGAGACTGCGAAATCAAGGACTTCTTAAAGGCCTTTCATTATTACTAGAAACTCGCTAACTTGCTTCAGTGTTTCCCCTAAAATAAACTCGCCATCTCGTTCTTGTTGCCAATTTAATGATGAAGAGGCACTGTTTAGGTCTCTTATCATTGCCAACCAGGAAATGAATTGTGTGGTAATTGTATGTAACGGACAGGACATAATAAGACTTTGTAGGATGTAGCTGTACTGGAGGCGATATAGTTTAACACAGACTTCCAATGGTGGCCATGGTAGGAATATATACAGAGATATTCTAAACTGTATCTTTCGCTATCTCGTACGATGGCAGAAAAGATAAAGAAATGTCAGAGCATTTGAAGAAAGATAGGAAACTGTAGGATGCCAAAGTAAGGATAATTTTAATTGATATATGAATAATGGGAACTATAACTAAATCACCAAGACTGAAAGAAATCAGGATTGACACACGAACGGCAGCTTCCAAAAAACTACCATTTATCTTATTCTAGAATCATTAATTTTAGATACACAAAATCACTCTAGTTTTAACTCATTTAAGACTAGAGTGATACTACCAGTAGTTGGCCCGTGGCCAATAACCAGTCGATTATAGCAGTAACATTTATCAGGGTGTTAATAATAAGATTTGAGATATTAAAGAAGAAGATGTCACACTCCCTCCCTTCATCATTAATGCCTTACTACAAACTATTACCTGTTCGATTATATTACTTTAATTCGTGGATACGAGAAGTGTCAAAACGAGTTTTTATGAAGGGGTCGAGATACGCAAATGAGTCACTTCATTACTGATTCACTTATTCACTTTTCAGTTACTTGTTCACTCACTCTAACGTAACAGAAGAAATACAGAATTGCAAGTGAAGAAAAATCATTCAGTCATTCACTCACCGGTTTATTCGTGTATTGACTCATTCATTATCTTACTAGCTCACTTTCGGGTTCTCATTCACTCACTCATTCACTCACTCATTCACTCACCGGTTTATTCGTGTATTGACTCATTCATTATCTTGCTAGCTCACTTTAGAGTTCTCGTTCACTCACTCATTCACTCACCGGCTTATTCGTGTATTGATTCATTCATTATCTTACTAGCTCACTTTAGAGTTCTCATTCACTTACTCATTCACTCACCGGTTTATTCGTGTATTGACTCATTCATTATCTTACTAGCTCACTTTCGGGTTCTCATTCACTCACTCATTCACTCACCGGTTTATTCGTGTATTGACTCATTCATTATCTTACTAGCTCACTTTCGGGTTCTCATTCACTCACTCATTCACTCACTCATTCACTCACTCATTCACTCACCGGTTTATTCGTGTATTGACTCATTCATTATCTTACTAGCTCACTTTCGGGTTCTCCTTAACTCACAAAGAGACTGGCACTAACTCGCCACTCTTCTTACTCAAATAAGGTGTTAGCAGATCTGTATGGAGATGCCTGATATATCACAAAAGCTACGTAGGTTTATCACGTTTTTTCCCAAGATTCAACTGTTGCAAATAATTTCTCAAATAAAAAACGTACAAATTTGTAGAAACTTTACAAATTATGATCAAATCCAAATGTAAGAAAGCCCTTCCCTATAATGAAGTCAACTTTGCGAATGCAATGACGTAAACCAATGTTGGACTTTCTTCAAAGAGGAAGCGCGTAAAGTTTGCAACAAACATGCTCCTATTATAAGAAGAACAATGAAAGAGAGGTTCTGCCTATGTCTGTCTACCGAACTGAAACATTACACAAATGAAGAACAACAACTTTAAGCAATGCTCGTCGAACTTACGCAAAGGAGGACTGGGTGGGATTCAGAAGAACGCGAAACAATTGCAACAACATATCTGGAAAGCATAACAGGAATACCATAAAAACCTGCTTGCGGAATCCAAAATATCCCCACGGGCTTTTTGAAAAACTAGCAAGAAGATCTTTTAATTCAAAGGGTAATAGCAGCGCCTCATCCTTCACAGAACCAATCATTTAAGGAGCTGATAGTTTAACATTACAATCTAAACGAGAGAAGTTTTGTCTACTCTTCAAATGTTGGGTTACATGTGAGAAAATCCACTGATTTTCTCACATGTAGACTTCATTTGGAAAATACCAGTAAGATCAAGGAAAGTAACGAGCTGTTCCTTAGATTACTTAAATAAGATCTACGTCGAGAGATAACTTCAGTTGCTAAAGAGAAACAATGCTACCGAAAGTAGACAATATTACTACAATCAGAAACATCTCTAGTTGAATGGAAATGAGCTCGAATAACTCCCATACACACCAGCTTATATTAATCGTCCTATCGCGATTCTAACAGCTATTTTGAAGATTATGGAGAAAGCAAAACAGAAGCAGTTGATGGATTATCTACAGCTAAATAAAATACTTGCAGACAATCATTTGGATACAGAAGGAAAAAATCTAAAGAACTTAAAACTTTTTTATTCCTGACAGCACCAGGGGAGCAGGTAACTAAGGGTGTCTAACTGGTACAGTATTCATGCATTTGTCAAAGGGCTTTGACATAATCGGATATAATACACCCCTTCAAAAACCCTGCAGGTTATTGTGTTAAGGAAATGAACTTGATTGGTTTCCAAACTTTTTGCCAGGTTCCAGTATGTCTCTGATAATAATGAGATATCGCAAAGACATTGTTTAAACTGTGGAGTACCACAGGGACCCATACTAGATCCCATATTCTCCTTAATATTTGATGGCTTCGAAAACTTTTTAAATTATTCAAAGATTGTATATATGTTGAGGATACGATCATTTTGAAACACAGTTTGATAAAGCCTCCAAAAAAACCTTAGCACAGTTATAGCTTAGCCTTTCTATAAGGGGCTAAACTTGACAGTGTCTACCCGAAAAAAAGTTAAGGAAAGCAATAATTTTGATAATTCTTTTAAAAATGTTAACATTTTAATCCTATTTTTAGCTTTCGTACTTAATTGTACAGGCATTATTCTTTTACCTGTTTTATTGCGCGGGGCAGACGTTTATAGCAGTTTTTACAACTGAATTGTACCATCCTTTATCGAACGTCGTCTATCTTAATTCCAAATTTACATTACAATTTTGCACCATATTTTCTTAAGTACAGGAAAGGCGAATCAGATAAGCTTACAAAGAGAAATGAAGTCTAATGTGAAGTCCTTTTTGTGTCGATGACATGTGTAATACGAACACCTGATAGCTGTCTGTATTTTTTTTAGAATTCTTTTAATTAGGATTTAAGTTTTTAAAAGATTTTTGAAATTTGCCTATCGTATAACTAGAAACCAAGAGACGAAAGCACAAAAAAGATGAGTTTGCCTTTAATTTTGTCTTTTACATAGTCATTCAGGTATTCGTAACGGGTGGGTTTATGATCGTGCTATTTGACGGGGCTCGTCTCAAAACACACTGTCATTTCAATGATATACATTTTGAAAGCCGCCACCAATACTAAACCTGATTGCAGTTTGCATGAAAAAAGTGTATCTGTGTTCATCTAGCAAAGGATATCTACCAAGAATTTTATGGAAGGAAGAGAACTGATGGGTTTTTTTACACAGTGAGTTAAGCACAGAATATGTTGCTATGTGTATCATTGTTGCTTGACAGTAGCTGAACAATTGCTGCAGATGTGGTGGTGTGTGTATGTCTCTCCATGCCATAGGAAGCAGAGTTCATATGTGATGATCCCCCACATTTTCATAGAAGTAGCAGCAACACTATTGCTATTATTATTATTATTATTATTATTATTATTATTACTGCTACTTCTACTACTACTGCTATTATTACTACTGCTACTACTACTACTACTACTACTACTACTACTGCTGCTGCTGCTGCTATTAATAATAATAAAAATAATAATAGTGATGATGANAAAAAAGATGAGTTTGCCTTTAATTTTGTCTTTTACATAGTCATTCAGGTATTCGTAACGGGTGGGTTTATGATCGTGCTATTTGACGGGGCTCGTCTCAAAACACACTGTCATTTCAATGATATACATTTTGAAAGCCGCCACCAATACTAAACCTGATTGCAGTTTGCATGAAAAAAGTGTATCTGTGTTCATCTAGCAAAGGATATCTACCAAGAATTTTATGGAAGGAAGAAAACTGATGGGTTTTTTTACACAGTGAGTTAAGCACAGAATATGTTGCTATGTGTATCATTGTTGCTTGACAGTAGCTGAACAATTGCTGCAGATGTGGTGGTGTGTGTATGTCTCTCCATGCCATAGGAAGCAGAGTTCATATGTGATGATCCCCCACATTTTCATAGAAGTAGCAGCAACACTATTGCTATTATTATTATTATTATTATTATTATTATTATTACTGCTACTTCTACTACTACTGCTATTATTACTACTGCTACTACTACTACTACTACTACTACTACTACTACTACTACTACTACTACTACTGCTGCTGCTGCTGCTATTAATAATAATAATAAAAATAATAATAGTGATGATGATGATGATGATGATGATAATAACAATGATAACAACAGTAATAATATTGGGATATACAAAAGAGGACCATGGATGATTGAAGTGCAACATAGACCCTTGGTAGACAGCAGCTATATTAGACACGCTGAAGCAGATGGTGGAAGCAAAACCTTGGAAGACAGTTAAAGGATATTCAACAGCCATATATCATATTATTGAATAGTGAATATAACGGCTAAAAGTAATGTGCTGGTGACAAAAAACCTCAGGAAGGAAACAAAGAGCCCCAATAAACATTAAAACTCAGAAAAGTAACTCAATGAAAACCAAATTTTACAAGTGATACGTCGATGACACTTATGTTAGAAGAAATAAATTGAAACACGGTGTATTATTTGATACATTAAACAATTTTCATCCAAACATAAAGCTAACAATTAAGGTTAATCCTGTTCGCCTTCTGGACACTGAAATACAGAAAAGATGACGACACCAACACATTGAGCGTCGTGAACAAAGACTCTTAAGTTACCATTCCACTGGACGTCTAAGGTTAATACTCTTCCCTAATGGTATCACTTGACCGATTTAGTTTTCTCAGTTTTAATGTTTATCAGGTTTTTTTGTTTCCTTGCTGAGGATTTTTTGTCACCAGTGCATTACTTTTGGCCGTTTTTTTCACTATTATGCATTTGTTCATTATCTGTTTTTTAGCTTTCTTTTGATTTTCTATTTTGTGCCTTTGTCCCATGTGATTTGTTTCAGAAATTCCCTTTATAGAAATATTGGATTGTTCCTTTTAATTAGTTTTTAAATGCAGATATTTGTAAAGATCCTTCAAATTTTTTTAATCATTCTATTTTACACTTGATAATGTGAGCTTGTCTTACGAAAAGCTTCGTGAATTATAATTTAAATATATAAATGTGTTTTGAATCAAATAATATAAAGTTAAAGGAATTCTAGAAGTAGAGAGTTTCAGGTTATGTGTTGAAATAAGGGAGACGGTTAAGACCTCATAACACTTGTTATCAGGATGCAAAAGGGTAACAGCGTCAGAGTATATGAGGAGACAATGCACAAAGATACTGGTAGTCAAATGGGGAAAGAAAGCTCTGTTTAAGGAAAAGACGGTGTGGTACAAGGAAAATGGGGAAAGGGGCAGGTAGTTGAGAACAGTGGTAAAAAAATCTTGTTTAATTGGGAACATGAAATGAGGCCGCATTGTACAGCAAGAAGATCAGACGTGACTTTGGAGGACGAGATAAAGAAAAAATGTACATGGTGGATATGGTCATGCCCTGGAGAATGAAACATTCAGGCAAAGAGGAAAGAAAAGATCCTGGAAAAAAATTAAAACAAAAATGGAACAAGAGGAATGAATTGCGCACAAATTGGATTAAGGAGATGTTGGTAAACAGCCATAAGGGAGAATTGCAGAATATGTGGCAAAAGGAAAGAATCAGTGATCTAATAAAAATCCAGCCCAACGAGTTTACAAGAAAATATATGAAAATGTTACAAAAATCATCCACCTCGAGCTTTGTGTGAGAAATGACCTTGCTTAGGAAGTAAATTGGTACAATCACCGAACAGGGTGCACCACTGAGAATGAAAGCGTGTGAATTTTGTGGACTTAAATATACAGACAGATCAGTACGTTGAACATCGGCACCCTGATATCCTGGTTTTTGAAAATAATTCTAGAAAGTGTTGAAACATAAACAACTATCTTTCGAACGACGAGAAAGAAGGCAAGGGTTCAAGATGAAAGTTATACCAGTAGTGATTGACTGTTGTGGTGGAATGAAGGAATTGAAATATGCGACAAAAGAACTATTTGACAAAAAGGCCATAGATAAACCCGCGAAAGAAATGCAAAAGACATTGTTTTGGGAAAGCGAAATAACTTTTAAATTAAAAGTATTAGATGAATGATGTTTAAAGTAGCTACCAAAACTTGTTAACAAAAGCCTTTTCTCAAATTGTGCATCACAATGAATTGATGTAACATATACTTTGGTAAGACTCTGGCCATGGATATATATATATATATATATATATATATTCACTATTAATTGTAAAATGTGTGTATATACTACTACTACTACTACTAATAATAATAATAATAATAATAATAATAGTAATAACAATAGTAATAGTAATAATATTTGGTATGCCAGGAAAACAAATAAAAATTAACCTGTTGCAATGTAAACTTTGAATCCTAAGAAAATTATTGCCGAGGTTTCGGTAAACAACTTTAAGAATTAACCTTCGAACACCGTAGATTAGAACTGTATAGAATATCTGTCTTTACCTTGTCAGCGTACTAAATTTCGGTCTTTAAGACGAGTAGCCTTGCAAATTATCTTTTATATATCACTAAAGCCTTTTGAAATATTTACTTAATTTGAAATACAGATTTTTTCGCTAACTCAATTCATTCATCGTCTTGTTTACTTGAATATTCCCCAATCGCATTTTTTTTCGTAGCTACTTTTAAAAGTTGGAGTACCCCAATACAACATGTTTATATTGGATAATGTGAATTTTGTTAGGTTCACCCATCAAACAATAAACATAAAAAGCTATTAATCACTATCTTTATGTTATTTGTGATTGGGTTGGGGGGGGGGGGGTTAAAAGCTAGAAAAGTGGGGTTTTTTCACGGATTCACCTTTACCTAAAACGCGTAAAAAAGCACCCGAAATAGTTAGGGGAGGTGTATTTGTATTTTTATTGAGTCATAATAAAGTCATAACTTCTCTGAAAGGTCACAACAGTTATATTTGTAGGATTGAGTTATAAACGTCTGTTTGCGGCTGTGGATGACATTGTAAGTCGTGTGAAAACTAAAGATCGGAAATGTATGTACAGCAAAATCGGAGAACCGCTACAAAGTATAGTGACACGCTGGGCATCATGGTTAAAAGCTGCATTGTGATATTACAAATACCTGCTAAATGTGAAGGAAATTGTGAATAGTTTTGAAGGTGACGCCTTATTAGTAACACGAACAAAAGACGCTCTCTCCGTCCAGCAGCCGGAGAAAATATTCTCGCCCTTGCACAGTACTACGCATCAGTGATAACATTATAAGAAAAAGTAGAAACCACTCGATACACAACAAACAAAGTCAGTAAAACGGTGGATTTTCTAATAATGTTAGTACTTTCTACTTTCAATTCAACTAAATGTATTAGAATGTATGCTTAAATTAGCATTTCATAGTCATTTTTTTGACATAATTATGACGTAAAATTTATAAGTTTGGTTTAGAAGGTCAAAAAATCGCCCTGGTGATAAGGATAATTTCTGTTTACACATATTTGCTTCGAAACCATAAATTATGAAGAAGCTTCAATTTCCCAAGCCTATTTACTAAACTTTACTTGGAAAATTGAATATTTATGATAATTGATGACGTCATGCTGTGAATTTCAGTAAAAGTCGTACAATCTAACAACCTAGAACCGTCCCTCTTACCTGAAAACTTGAGTTGTATTAATTTACTTAATTTGTTCAAATAATTTGTTTTATGCTCCAAAACTTGCACATCTTGATGAAAGTCGCGTATATTTTGGTTGATGGTTTTTTCGCTGGAACCCGTTTGTATCAAGACACAAAGATGAGTTAAAACGAAGAGCCCGAAAGTACATTGTTGTTTTTATGAAGACAGGATATACAATGCATTATCAGTGCGTTTAGAGGCTGGGCAATTTGACCTTACTCATTAAGCAAAAAGTCAAATATTTTCTGAATTGATTACTTTTGAGTAACATTTTTATCTTATTGTGCTAATGTTTATAGCACCTTATCTTGTAACAACCGTGGTAAACTTTTGCTTCAGGCAAACCCAAACTTTGCTTTTGAAACAATCAGCATTTGAAATCTCTTAGTCGCAGCTTAAGTATTAAAGCTAACTGAATCCCCAAATATAAAGATAGTATTATTACTGTTATTATTGTTAGTGTTATTGTTGTTAGTGTTATTATTGTTAGTGTTATTGTTGTTAGTGTTATTATTGTTAGTGTTATTGTTGTTAGTGTCATTCTTGTTCGTGTTATTATTGTTAGTGTTATTGTTGTAGTGTTATTGTTGTTAGTGTTATTGTTGTTAGTGTTATTGTTGTTAGTGTTATTGTTGTTAGTGTTATTGTTGTTAGTGTTATTGTTGTTAGTGTTATTGTTGTTAGTGTTATTGTTGTTAGTGTTATTGTTGTTAGTGTTGTTATTGTTAGTGTTATTGTTGTTAGTGTTATTATTGTTAGTGTTATTGTTGTTAGTGTTATTGTTGTTAGTGTTATTGTTGTAGTGTTATTGTTGTTAGTGTTATTGTTGTTAGTGTCATTGTTGTTAGTGCTGTTATTGTTAGTGTTATTATTGTTAGTGTCATTGTTGTTAGTGTCATTGTTGTTAGTGCTGTTATTGTTAGTGTTATTGTTGTTAGTGTTATTGCTGTTAGTGTTATTGTTGTTAGTGTTATTATTGTTAGTGTCATTGTTGTTAGTGCTGTTATTGTTAGTGTTGTTGTTGTTAGTGTTATTGTTGTTAGTGTTATTATTGTTAGTGTTATTATTGTTAGTGTTATTGTTAGTGTTAATATTGTTATTGTTATTGTTGTTAGTGTCATTGTTGTTAGTGTTATTATTGTTAGTGTTAGTGTTATTATTGTTAGTGTTATTGTTGTTAGTGTTATCATTGTTAGTGTTATTGTTGTTAGTGTTATTGTTGTTAGTGTCATTGTTGTTAGTGTCATTATTGGTAGTGTTATTGTTGTTAGTGTTATTATTGTTAGTGTTGTTGTTGTTGAACAAGTCATAAACTCGCTCATTTAATTCCCCTCTCCCGTAATTAAGAGAACACGACGTAAAATTATAGTGGAATGTTTGAATTAAGATAGATGAGGCTTTAAAATTATTAATTTTAATTTGAAAATACTCATTAAATGGTGCATTTTTCAATGAGAAAAACAAAAAGAGAATCAAAAAGAGGCTCTTATTTTCTGTTTTGGGAAAAAAGGCACAACATTTTACTGAACTAGTGGGGAATAAAATAATTGGCAATTGAAAGGAAACTTTTGCTAAGTACAAATTACAAATCAAGTCTTTTGACAAGGCATGACTTGATTTGTAATTTGGCCAAGGGTTACGTTGGAATATTCAATCAATGACCATTTCCTGGACAAGTCCTCAATAACCAAAAGAAAAATAACCAGTAGTTAATGAAATATTTTTGTATTTTAAGATCTGTATGTGTCAATTAGAAAGAAATACATTAAGTGTTTAATTACAAAGTCCAGAGTAAAGTATTAACCGATATATGTCGTTTAGCAAAAATATCATAAAATGACTGGGGAAAGCGTCTTTTTGACAACTGTGCCCCTATGATGAAACATTTTGTTTAGGGTGTGTCGTTGATTCCTCTTTGGGCCACTGGAGCAAATGTCACCATGTGGAAGAGAGGAATAACCCTTGGTGAATCTTGTTGCGTTAATTGTTTTGGCTGGCCACAGTTAAGAGAATTTTCTTAACACTTGTTTGTTAATTGTCTCTTTGTTAATTTCAGTGATTATTATTGATGTTTTTAAGACTTTATTCTTACCTATTGATCTTTATTCATCATCATCATCATCATCATCATCATATTCCGTTTAGCGTCCGTTTTACATGCTAGCATGTCTTGGACGAGTTCCATTATTGTTTCATGAAGGGTGCAACTGGTTTTCTCTCTTGTCTTAAACAGAATTTTCCATCAACTAATTTGCAAATTTTGATTTGCAAATTTTGACTCTTTCGAAATACTGAAGTTTAACAACCCAGCAAAAAGAAATTTCATGGAGAATAGGTGTTTGTTATGCATTATTGTCTTAGAAACCACAGAAAGCAACAGGGCCATTTGAATCCGTTATATTTTCTTTCATTTCTGTTTCCCTACCATTTAATTAATTTGTTGGTTTCTTGATTTGTTGATATTTGTCTTGTTTCTTAGCTAGTTATCTTCTTGGTGTACCAGATGCTTCGACATTTACAGAGCGGTTTACAAACATTTAGTATGAAATAACTTTGTCATTGTCATATATATATATGTGTGTGTGTGTGTGTGTGTGTGTGTGTGAAACTATACTTACACAAGCGACATATTTTTATGGAGAGACCATTGTGAATGTAAATAGTTCAGAAATTAAACATAATCTATTACATGGAGGTCAAACAAAGGCTGGGTAGTATTGTTTGCTTTATAAGTGGTTTTTATTTTTATGTAGTTATGTATTTAATTCATTGGCGCATGTGATTTTTGTGCCACACTAACATATGTGTCGTAAAGAGAAAGCATGAAAACCCTGCGGCAGTAAAAGATTCGCAGCTTTATCAAGAATGTAGATATACCTAACGAGCTGGGAACCTGCGGCAAATTATGGAAGTCCAAAATAATGGAGGTAACGGACGAACTGAATGCAATGTTCAAAAACATCGAACAAATTAACAAACATGACGACATCTCGTCAATATTAGTTTTAATCTAAGTTACAAACGGGAATGATTCTATAACATATAGCGTTTTTTCGAGGTACTTCAAGAACCTTCGGAGGATTTGGGGTATAACGTGTTATGGATCACATGGGAGTACACTTGATTGATGGATATACAACAGTCGTTATATATTTTTGTTACATACAACCAAACTTTCTGGAATCCTCGCTGAAAATATGAAATCAACAAAATAACAAATGCATTCGTAGAGCTCCCTGCAAAGCGAATCTTCTACTTTGAATACCTTACATTGATCAATGGAGCTACAATTTTTTACACTTTACATTTGAACGACAGTTCATCAGGCCCGACATTTCCGGGGGTCGGGGGCCATGCCACACACACACACACACACACACTTTTTTCAGAGCAATAAAAATTTTTGTCAGAGATTCGTGTTATTTTGTGAGCAGCTTCAGTAATAATATATAATTACCATGTTTATGAAACAGTGCACATCAATTGAACAGCTGCAGATCAACATAATATGATAACGAATAAAATAAGCAATTGGCCTCCTTAGTCACTATATTAAGTGCCCCCTCCACTTTTAAAATCGGTCTGTCGGCCCTGTACATTGATCGTCGATACATTTCAGTCTCTCTGACCATTTTGTAGTAGCACCATAACTTCCAAAAGAGGCTATCAAATCTATTAATATTCTGCTTTATCTCTTTTCGTTTTTTCCCTTTTCAGGTTTATTTCAAAAATATTCACCCGAAGTTTCCCGACGGAGGCAAGATGTCGCAATATTTGAATAATTTGGAGATAGGGGAGACAATTGATGTCAGAGGACCATCTGGAAAGTTGATTTACCTTGGAAAAGGCCAAATGCAGATCAAAGAAGGCATCAAACCCGCTGTAACACGTGAATGCAAATCAATTGGTATGATTGCGGGGGGTACTGGTATTACACCAATGCTACAAATTATAAAGGACGTATTGAAGAAACCAGGTGACGTCACCAATCTTGCACTTTTATTTGCAAATCAAACTGAAGATGACATTCTGCTTCGCGACGAACTTGAGCAAATTCAAGCAACACACCCAAATCAGTTTAAGCTGTGGTTTACTTTAGATAGGCCAGGACCAGATTGGAAATTCAGTTCTGGGTTTATCACTGATTCAATGATAGATGCTCATTTACCGAAAGCTGGTCCAGCTACCCAGATTCTAATGTGTGGGCCACCTCCTATGATTCAGTATGCTTGTTTACCCAACTTAGAGAAACTTGGTTTTACAGAAGATATGTACTTTGCATTTTGATAGTATTGTCTTATTTGGTTTACTCAAATTTTACTTTTATAGAGTAAAACTTGGTCAAATCGGACGAGAAACTGCGACTAGAAATCCAGTCGCTTTGGATAGTGATAATTTAAGAAGATGGAAGTTAATTCTACTTGACACCAGTGAAGCTCCATGAAAGTGTGGAACCTGAAGACTGGCAATCAAGACGTTAATGCAAGAAAAATATAGCTGATGTTTAAAACTTTTCAAGAAGTCCCACTAATTGGCAAATTTTTTAATTGATGCTGGTCTAATCTTACATTCACTTGCTCCATAGTTTTCTTACATTCTTGCTGTTGAACATTGCAACCAAATTTTCTCATTGAGGGTCGTTGAATCTCTCCCTCCCTTATAATATTTTTTTCAACGTTGAACCCATGGACTCTGATTTGATGATGCTATCCGTTTTCACGTTCCAAAAAAAATAGGAAAAATTGACTGGATTTGCTGGTCAAGATCGACTTTGACAGGGAGGTTGTTATGTTAACTAATTTTTGAAATATTTCATGTCATTGTGCCAATTTTAAACATTTTCATTACGCATGTGTACGTATCCAAAGTACAAATGTAAAGAAAAACAAACAAGAAAAGAGAAGATTTAATCAACCAAAACGAATTTCTGTTTTAAAAAATTGATTAACCTGGTATGATTTTTCTGTTCAAAAAAATCCAACATCTATAACACTATGTAGAGAAGGAATCAACACTTGTTATTTACAAAATTTTTCGAGTTTAATTTATCTATAACACTTTTTGTGCCAGTCATTATTATTCCAGGACTGGAAGCTATTGAACTTTTATTTGCCTCAATTAGATGGGTTTCGTCTGACTTTCTACATATTTATGGTTTCTGGGTTTCTTTTACATTCAGTTGAATTTCTTCTCTTTTTTTTTTTTAATTCTTTTTTAACATTACTATCCGTTTTTCAAGTTTGGAAATCCGTCATGTCAATCTGAGTGCTTTCACTATCGGAACTTTAAATTTTAGAAGTCAAAAACGTCAAAAAGGAAAAGCAGGAAATAGTGCTTTGAGACATTTCAGAACTATTATTCGACGATTTATAAAAATTCAGTGAAATAGTTCAAAACAGGCTATCATTACAAAGGTTTACCATGTTATGAACACTTTTGCTGAAGATAAGTATGAAACTGAAGCTCAGTATTCCTTTGGGTCAATATAACCATGATGTTGATGCTAGTAATGATGATGGTGATGATGATGCTGATAATGGTAATGATGATGGTAATGATGATATTTCTGATGATGGTGATAATGGTGATGATGGTAATGATCATCATGATGATGATGGTAATGATGATGATGGTGATGATGATGATGATGATGATGATTTTGAGGATAATTCTGGTGATGGTGAGACGATGCAAGACATCTATCTACACGAGATTTCTCAGGAAAGACGTTTTAGCAAAATTCTTTAGGACCAATTTTTTATAGTTGGTTTTAGGNACACTTTTGCTGAAGATAAGTATGAAACTGAAGCTCAGTATTCCTTTGGGTCAATATAACCATGATGTTGATGCTAGTAATGATGATGGTGATGATGATGCTGATAATGGTAATGATGATGGTAATGATGATATTTCTGATGATGGTGATAATGGTGATGATGGTAATGATCATCATGATGATGATGGTAATGATGATGATGGTGATGATGATGATGATGATGATGAATTTGAGGATAATTCTGGTGATGGTGAGACGATGCAAGACATCTATCTACACGAGATTTCTCAGGAAAGACGTTTTAGCAAAATTCTTTAGGACCAATTTTTTATAGTTGGTTTTAGGTATATTTACAACAGCGGATGTCAACCTCGAAGTGGGTAGTGACCTGTGCTGTTGACACCACAATCGAATTCAATCGATCTCGCTTCAACATGTTTCAATGGATTTGACACCAAGCCGGATGATGAGATTGCAGAGAGAATAATTTATGACCACCATATGAGAAAATGATTAGTCTTTCTTCTTTGATAGAAATGTCAATTACATGAAATAACGTACAATAATATTGAAGTTGAAGTGACTTCTAGCCATGCCAAAGGTTATTCTCGCTAAATTTTGGCACAGGACAAACTTTTCTTAATTTGTGCATATAGCCGGTTTTACAAAACCCTAGCCTCGTTCGATTCGATTTCAACATGACATGCAGGTGGCGTCACCTTCGTTTCACTGTTCCTATTTTAATCTCTATATTTCTTTTAAATATTCTTTAAACAATTACGTTATGCCTAGAGAATTATGATTTAAGCAAAATGTACTTCATCATATTTTATCAGTATTTAACAGTGATATGTCAAGGATTTATTATTATCGAAGCCGGTATCAACAAGAAATGAACAGACGTGTGGTTATTATTGACTGACTTCGAACCCCAAGCGCAAGTGAGAAGCCCTATTGATATGGTAATCTTGCTACAGTGAGCCTAGAAAACGAGTATCAATCAATACGTCGTTTACTCCCACCCCAATACATAAAAGCCAATCCCTATTAGTTTATTAATACTTTTCACATTAAGGAAATTGATGTATCGGAGATGAACTATTTAACTTTAAATGTGAAACATTCGGAGCAGGCTCGTCTTTAATTTTATACCAATGGACGGCCCAAGAAAGACCTAGTAGTTGTCGGCTAACCTGTTAATCTACAAAATATTGCATGTGCATTTCATTGAGTCATAAGGCAGGCCTTATGACTCAATGAAATGAGTCGTAAGTCGCGATTGCTCTGCTTATACTATTTTTTCTAACTTTAGTTTTGTTTTCGACTAGACCCGCCTTTCTGGCCTTAGAAATTTGATTACGGAATATGAGCGCTGTACAGAATTATGAAGTTACGCCGGTGAAAATTTCCAACAAAAAAGTGCTATGTCGGGCTCGAAGGTACTGAGAGAAATTTTAAGACACTCTACCGGCCAAATATATTTTATTTTTGGCCGTGCGTTAAGAAAGGGAAAGCTAGAGGGCAATACTAACGGGTCGTACTGACGGTTCGCATTGAGGAAATGCATGTACGGGGTCGACAGCGAAAAGCGAGCTTTGGTTAACTTGAAGGGCTAACAAGTCTCGGAATACTTCAGTTCCTCTGGATGTTTGAACAGGGGAGAGAGAAGGACTTGATAACTGCCGCGTACATCCGGATTCTGGCAAAGGACTTTGATTAATGAATCGGTTGAAAAATATATGTTGACCAAAATGTCTTGGTACAAGTCCGTGCTTATGGGTTTTTTATGTCCACATGGTCTGCTACCTGAACTATCGGAACCTCTCATTCAACAATTGTGGTACCCTCGTTTTCAATATTTTTCACAATTTTTTTACCTCGAGTTTTTGAGTTCAGATTTTCCTGGCTTGGAAGGAAAGTCATTCTGTGAAGGTATTCGGTACAGTATATGTGCGATTGGATAAGATGTCAAGTGATGCAGATCTGGTGGAGGATTGGCACTCCTGTGTGGAGGGTATGGTACCAAAATGGCCTGGTTAAGATCGTAGCGCCGACGTAGATGGTGTGACTATGACACCCGTAATCACTTTTTTTAACCCAGTTGGATGCACACATTGTTTTTACTGACCTGTAATGCCAAATCCTCACGTTCAATATACTAAAAGTAACACGATATGCATCAATAATAAGCCCGCTTTATGTGATTTCCTCTAAAGTGCTCAAATTTGGAACTCGCTTTCGTCTAATATTTCTTGCTCGTTTGACTTTAACTCATTTGGTTCTGAAGTAAATTAATCTTTTTCCTCCCTTAAATTATCGGTTTGTCTTATTTCCATACTTTTAAGTGACTTCACACCCAGTCAGGGATTTTTCACTACTAAAAGGATATCAGCCAAAAATTTGGCTGTTAATTGGTGAGTTCAGCATAATACCTTTTATGTGAATATGATAAAGAAAGAAAGAAGGCTCAGTTTTCGAGAGAGAAGCTAAATTGAGCCATTGTATGTTTGAAAGAGAGGGAATGAGTAAATGAGGTGTTTTTTGTTCCTTGTCTCCATTCAGTGTCAAAGACAAACTTATATTTATATTTCTAATAGGCAGGCAGTTAGAGATCAGACACTAGCAGCAATGTAAATACAAGGCGTCCAAACATCTCAATCTACTTCTTTCGAAGAACTTTTTTACACATTTATCGATCGAAGCTCTTCCTTTCTTCGAACATGCAGAGGTCTTCCACCACACACGCTGTGCTCATCAATTTATCAAGTTGCAATTCATTGTGTTTGGTTATATATCTGAACTACTGAAGTTCTTGCCTGATTTAAGAGGAGGAAGCACCAGAGGTGTCCAAATTTTTTACCACGCAAACCACTAGATTATCCCCTTTGCAGGAAGTTTCCATTGTCCTTCAATAACCTTGTCCACTACCTTTGCTCGCCACAGCTCGTGCACTAACATTACTTAGTTGCCTCCAAATAATCCTGCTTTTGCTGGTCTGATTTAAACCAGCAAGGTTAATAGTAAACTGATTAAAACACCCTTTTTGGATCCGCGGCAGTATCAGAACAAGAGTACTGAAAACTTACCCGTACTAATATCCAGGAAAGACATTTTCATTCTCCCAAATTCGAGGTAAACTAGATGGGCTGGTCCGAGTTAAGTTGAGACTAAGGGTCAGCCATTTTTATCCTAGAAAAAAATTTCTAATAAAATGGACTAAAAGTTTAAGGCTATATTCCAAAGGATTATTTTCTCTGTTGTCTCTCAAACGCAAAAGAAACCGTATTTGTGACCTGCCTGAGCAATAATCAATTGAACAATAACATGAAAACTTGTACCCATAGAAAAGATGAAGAATTTTTTAACATTGATGCCGGTGTGAGACAATTTATCATGAGGAATGATAGGAGGAAATGCATGTTTGGGATGAAGTTGCAGCTTTTCAATAATATTGATTTTCAAGTCAGGACTAAATATCTTCCAAAATATCATTTTCACTTGCTCCTATTTCAGAAACATGTTTGCCTACTCTGTTGGGCGTCTTGTGTAAGTTTCTTTCAGTATGATATTGAAACTGGTAAATGAGTAGTTTGGATAAATAACCACCAAAAATTGGGTGACTTGGACAAAGTTTTTGCTAACGCGAAAACAATTTCCGGATAAATTTGACATCTTGGATGTACGCTTCAGCAAAAGTTTTACCAAAAAAATTGTCAATTTTACTCGCATTTGAGAGTAAATATGTGCTCAAAAATTGCTAGTTTTCGCGGCTACCCTTGAATCACGATTGGCGGCTAAGAACGCCTCGCAAACTCCAACGCCCTAAGATTACCCCGAAGTGCTGTCGCACAAGCTTCATGGGACAATATTTCAAAGACCTTCTGTAAGATATTTATCCGAACCGGCAGTTCCAGCATCGCACATTTCATCGTTTCCAATGATGGTGCAACCACAGGTGTTTTTAACCATTTCAGCTAAATCATATTCTACCTGTGGCTGTAGGCCATCTGCCATGAGCTGAATTGTTGGCATCTGGTTGACTTTTGTGACATTTAATAATTACTCTGCTCATTTTCAGCTTATTCACACCCAACACGACGAATTTCGAAGCAGATCTATTTTAGATAGTGGAAAGTGGCGGTAGTGGAAATTTTGGACATTGGTTGACCTCGGAAAACAGTCAACGACCTATTGTTTGTTTATGAATTTAGTTAAAGATAGATTAAACAGAAACACTCACACACACACACACACACACACACACACACACACTACATCAGAAGAGGTTCCTACTTCAACTGAATCTCTATTTCTTTCTGATAGCCCATGTTTAAAATTCATCAACAAATTTTACAATTTAATTTGAATGAAAAACTTGAAACTCCCATCAGACTTCTGAAAATATTGCTCGCTCAACTTCACTTTTTCGTTTGTTTACTTGGTAAAACTAAATATCACTAATTCTATACATATCATTGTTGGGTATAACATAAAAAATTATAAATGGTCGTTAGGGTAGACAGTGCAACAATATAATACCAATTTGTTAATTATTAAACTCGCAGATTTGAACTCACAAAAGAAATACGCAAAGTTAAATATTACTTGGAGCTTACCCCGTCTCTCTCCAGACATCGCAATCATAATTATGAAAATGCTGATACATCGAAAAAAGGAATTGCATATTAATTTACTAGATTTAACCCAATACAGCATTGATTTCCTTAATATTGATTCATATTACAAATATTCTAAATATTATTATTGATATCCTAATGATCAGGGCCAACGAAACATCGCTTTAACAAGAGTGGCCAAATAGGTAAAAGTGGCGTTAGTGGAACACACCACCATGGTTTTTCAGCAAGAAAATACCAAAATATTTACATTTATACATTTTTAAGGAGTATTTTGAAATGTGACTTTATCGGGTTGACCTGAACTGTATTTCCAGTGTTTAAATGAGATTTAGACCTATTAAAACCCTACGTAATAATTACGTTAATAATCTCTGCTTTGCTAAAAAAAAGTGGAGCACAGGTCATGGTGGCTCCTGTACTTGGTTTGTAGATCTTAACGATGATTGTAATGAGATTCGAAAGAGGAAAACTTGAAGGGAAAAAGTCAATAGAGCAGAGTACAGCAAAATTTATCATATTTACTCCGATAAACAAGATAAAATAAAAGGAAAACGGGACAAAAAATATTTCCACTTCTAAAAGGTTTTTGGTGAGTTCTTTTGGAGAGGTACAAGCTCTTCGACAACTGACATTGACCCTGTTCTAAGTAAGTCTGTTTATTAAATGATCGTACCACTCATCAAGGATGCTTTGGTTGTTTGTTGACCATGAATTATTTCGATTTCCCTTGACTTATAATGAAGTTTTTTGTTGTTCTGTGTTTAAAAGGTAATTTAAAAAAAAGCCATTCGAGGTAACAGATAAATAAATGACAAAACAAAAGAGCTGTGACGTCAATTTCAGTTGCCATGACAACTCTGTTAAAAAGAACGTATTCAATACTATATCGTTTTTTTGGGTTTTTTTACCTCAGGAGAAATGTGAAACGAAGATCGTCACTATCTACTATTATTTACGTTTATTATGAGATATTACACTGACATAGACGGCAAATAGCAGCTGGCAACGTTTAAAACGTTCAACTTACTATTTGTTACTGTTTTGACGAGGTTTTCTGCAGCTGACACATCTGCAATAAGCCCAAAGTTAATATCAACAACGATCAAATTGCGTTGATATAACTCCTACTGTTTGGAACTATTTCATCGACTGAAACGTGGCGAATGACAGTTTACCTCAGTGGTCTTCTTTAATTAATATGAACATTTGAAATGATTGAACCTATTTGGATTGATGAAAGTTGAAGTTGAAATCACTCGGATAATTAAGACATTTGTAACTTTTTGTAATCGTCTTTCAGAAAGCCGAGTTAATCATATTAAGTTCGTTTCAAATTTGGATAACGATGCTGAAATCCATAAGTTGGATGGATAAGCAAGTTGAATATCTAGGAGAGAACTTATACTTTGCAGATGACAAAACAGGATTGAACATTCCATGATATGTTTTTTCTGTTGTGCAAATTGTCAAATGTCTGTTGATCTTCGACTATGGCAGTGCCTGCTTCACGACGGCCTCTCTCAGCAGTGAAAAGAAAGGGAAAAACCAAAGTAACACCGAGTACAACATTACCAGCCGATTCACTGTTATTAGATATTGATCATCAACGAAATATCCGAGTGATTTATAAGAGACATACTGAATCACCCAAGGCAAATGGAGATCATCAAGATACACTGTTTCAGGATCGAATCAATCTTTTTTTCTTTCATGGTGTTGGTGAGAGTGCTGATGTGTGGAGATATCAGATCGCTTATTTCCATGAGAAAGGATATGATATTATTGCACCGGATTTGTTGGGACATGGTTTGAGTTCAAAACCAATCCAAACAGAACTTTATGTATTTGACAATCTTGCACAAGATGTGTTGTATGTGTTTGATAATTATAAAGGAAAAAGAAATGTGATCATAGGTCATTCCTATGGCACTTCCTTCTGTACTTTTCTTGCAAGGGAACGCAGTGCTCAAGTGTCAAAGGTCGTGTTAATTAGTGGTGGTGGACCAACACCTTTAAAGCCAGAAAAATGCAGTCCATTTTGTTTTCCTCTGCCTGTTTTTCATGTCATGCAGCCATTCATTGTGAGATCTTACAGAAGGTAAGGCTTGTTAACAACAAAACATGTCATAAGAGAGTGTGTTCAAAGCAAAGGTTTATACAGTATATATAGTAACATAGATATATAGTAACAGGTTTTTTTGTCGTTAAAGAAACGCCAAAATTGTTTAAGGATTACACAAGGTTTGATTAAGATACCATAGCATCTAACCAGCAGGAAGAGGGTGAAATCAGTGATGAACTCACTGTTTGAGGGGAGGGAAGGGGGTAGATCACAGCTTTAAATACCATCAATTTTAATCAAGTTGATATTTCTCCATCTCGAATCAAGTTACACCTCTTATACCCCAGCTGCTGCTACTACTTTTTATTTCCGTGCTAAATAGATTTCAAGAGTATGATTTCATTGATAAAATAGTGCAACTTTTAGATAAATACATAACCAAATCATTTGACCTATCCACAGAATACTTAATTCCAACTAATTCACAGGTGAAGAGTTGTTTAATAATATCAACTTGAGCATCAATAGAACATGATCCTGGTTGTGATAAGATTTCTTATCTAGGTAATTTCCTTTTCCAGGGCCTTAAAAATCAGACTTAAGTGCTTGGAGACATCATCTACCCCATGGATACTCTACTTCCTTGAAATAATCATGCCCACTTATTAATTGTTGGAAAATTTTTCACCTTTCTCATTACTTAAGATTTTTTTTGTCACCACTATTGTACATTTGACAATGCACTTCACTGCAGACTTAAAACAACACAAGTTTTAAACTGTTGCAATTTATAGGGCAACACCTGATCATAATTTAGTGTTTGTTCTTAAGATAGTATCTTAGTTTTATATTATGTTAAGTTCATTTATTTTTGGTTGTCACAATACAAGATCAAGAAAATAGTTTTTATGTAGGTTGAATAATAAAAAAGTTCACAAAAATTAATTGCATAAAAAAGGTTCATTAACATATCATATGACTTGTATTTGAGTTGTGCAGTTTAAGGCTGTTTAGAACAGAACTCATGAGAAAGCCAATATTTTTCACTGCCAGATCCCCCTATTATTCAATTTTGGTATACATCCCCTGATTTATATCACACACAGGAGTACTGACATACCTAAAGATGCAAGGTTCCATTAATCCGCTCTTCCCAACTGATAAACACCAGATAAATGAAGTGTATCGAATTCAGACACAAGCAATGAAAGATAACATGTGACAATTATATTTAACACTTGCATTCCCCCTTATATGTGGTATTAAGCTCGTCTTCAAATCATATTTTTATAGATACTCAAAATTATTGCAGATAATGATTTAAGACCCCTTTATTTCCTAACCAGGCAAAAGAAATATTACCTTACCAGACAGTAGCTGTTTTGAGTTTTAACAGCTACATTTATCTATTCCTTTAACATTTTTTCATATTGGATTAGATATGCAAAGTCTTGCTGTTGTAGCTTTGTATATTTGGGGATTAATGGATACAATGAAGGGCTTTTCATTAACATATGAGAAAAAGTGTGACTCAAGTTACACATGTAAATGGTTTTGAATTTCAGTGTATACAGTTATAACAAGACCTTAATAATCTTTGGCAGAAAAGGCCTATAACATGTTTGTTCACCTGTAATTATTTGTAAACAAATTATATATGAGACAGAGAGTTGTACTTGGGCCTTCCATGCTGACAGCATCATGTTTGGGTATGGTCACTACATCACAGTCACTTGCATCATGATAAAATGTATGAACAGCATACAAAAGGATTTCCTTCTTTGAAACAGAAATTGTTGCATCACAGGCTTGCAAAGTCAACCAGTAAAACATGAAAACAATATAAGATATAGTCTACAATTTTGTTATTTACTGTTACTTGAGATGCAAATATTACTACAAGCCTTTTCTATGTACTATATCTTTGAAGTGATTAACATCTACTAGATGTGAACTGTCCAAATATGAACTGGATAGGTTGCCTAAACCACCCATTATGAATACAGATATTTCCAATGATTCCATAGTAATTTAACCATTTTAAGAGTCATGTGTTGAATTCTACATGTTACTGCATGACGGTGGGCATTAGAGCTTGACAATGTAAGAGTAGAGACATGTCTTTAGGGATGACACTTGGACTGATTTAATACACACTCAGCTATTTCTAAGCTCAGAATTAAGAGTTGTAATTCAGACCAGATGCTAATATATTTTAAACTTGATTGTTTAAGGATAGGAGCAGGTATTGGTTTTATAAGAATTCGTTTTTTATAACAGAGTAAACTGCAAAATACACACACTTGAATTTTTCTAGAACATTGTCTTAAAACAAGGATAATTTGAATTTGGGAGTGTCTCTCACTATGCTAGAGAATTTAATCACTTGTTGGATTGTGACAGCTGTGAAATTATTGATTATGCAAAACAGTCTTCAATTAATGATAAAAGAATCCCCACACCTCCAAGACAAAAGACGTTTAATGAATGCTAATTTCAAATTTTAATTATCCTTGTTTTAACACTATGTTCTAGAAATATTCAAATGTGTGTATTTTGCAGTTTGTTCTGTTATAGAAAATGTATCATTGCCAAGTTAATCACGTTATATTTCTGATGATGTGAATAGTAGGTTTATGCAAGCTTAAGAATTTTTACTATAATATTTATAGCTGTTGTTTGTGCTATGTTTTTAACACTACACCTTTACAAATTTATGTACCACTGATTATGTTGTGTCACAGTTTTCTAACAAATGTATCAAATTGGGAAGAAAAATCTTGGTAAATGCATAATGGTTACAATGCTACTGGATTACAAGGGCAAAAGTGTAACCGTGGCCACAGCTAACATTCATAGCAATCAAGTGAATGTAATAATGTGACAAGTATTTTTTAAATATAGTCCTTATTAACATTAACACACATGAATCTACTTTAACCAATGCCATAAAATGCCATGAGAATTGATGCAGATCAGATTAGTAGATTTGCATTAGACTTAATTCTTTAGATCTGATGCTAATATCAATTTCATTCTGTTTTTTTCCCAGACAAGCATTTCATCAACCTGTCAAAGCCAGTGTTTATGATGGAAAGATATTTTCACTTTCTTCATTTGTATTAAGAGCAGTTATGCAAGGGCAGGTATTAAAAAATGACACTTTTATTTATGATTTTTTTGAGCAATAGTTCTTTTTATTTTGATTATTTATTAAATAATTATGAGTTACTTACTTTTACTTTCTCCATTTAATATCTTCTTTTCCCATAGCTATTATATATTATTATATTAACAAATGAATGTGAAATGTCATCAGCAACAGTGCTCTACCACATTAAAATGTAGGAGCCATCATACTCTGAGTACTGTAAAGTTAGAGTTTTTCTTACTTGTGCATCTGATTATATTATTATATATTATATATCATAGTTATTAAATAATTATGAATTAAAATAAAAGAAGGCCTATTATTTGTTCCTTAGTAATGACTGTAACCAAAGGTTTATTCAACAGTAAAGAAAACTATGTATTGAAGTGGGTGTGACATAGAAGTACTCCCAACTTTTTTAAACTGCTGCTGTTTTTTTACATTTTTGTAAAAAAAACTTTTTTCATGGATTTTTTTAATTTTTGTTGCCAATGTACTATTTTATACATTTCCTTTTTTTTTGAAGTGATGTGTTTTGTTAAACAGTATTGCAGTGAAAAAGGGAAAGATGTTTTTTAAAATGCTTTAATCATTTGGTTTTACCTGATTTTACAGTCTAAAAAAAAAACTGATTTTTGGTTGCTTAATTTTGTTCCAGATCATTTTTGTAGTTGTTAAAATTTGTTTGGAAAAAATTAGGATACATACTGTTAAGCTTTCATCATGAAAAAAATCTCATTGTATTGTGAATATTGTCTTATAAATTTGTGTCTGCACAGTGGTGTCTCTGCACACTCTTTTTCTTTAAATTTCAGAGTTTTTTTTTCTTTTGCTTTTACAATCATTTTGTACAGATACTGAGCACTGAGAATTCCCTACACATACAGGAAACATTATTGTGGCACTGAGCACTTTCTTGGATTTATACCTTAACTGACTGTCAGGCATTGGCTTTTTTTCCCTGTGAAGTTCCTGTTTTGTATTACTTCTTTATTGACTGTTATGTATGATCAATTCTAACGTGGTACTAGTACACAAACAACATGTGCAGTCAAGATGGCTGCTTTTGAGCTACTTTTTATTTAGGTTTCTGGTTACAGGTTATTGTGTGAGGTATGACTAGTGTAATCTACTGAATCTCTATTAAATATATTCAGATTTATACAATACTGAAAATAATTAATACTGATACTGAGAATACAACATAGCAGCTCCAAAGTTTTATGGGTGCTCAGAGAATCAAACCCAAAGTGGAGATCATTGGTTCAGTCACCAGCTGCTCTGCAGAAAGTGGGAAATACTTAAAGAAGAAGAAGTGAATAAAACCCAGAACCACTTGGTTACAGTACAAATGCACTAAACACTAAGACACAACATTCTCTTTTTCTGTAAATTCAATGTGCCATGTTTATTTTTATACAGGTATGGTTGCAGTAATTTACATTTCATATTCATTTGACAGGAATGGCCTGAGGCAACAGAAGAATATCATGCAGACCTGATAGTTCCTGTTCTTATTTTGCAGGGAAGAAATGACAACTTTATGTCATTAGCAAATGCACAGTGGATGAATGAGGTTAGTGTTTTACCAATAACCAAAACTTATTTTTATTTACAAGATACTTATTGGGATAACTCTGAATGTTGTTTGTTAATTGTTGAATACCCTCCTTAAATGCTACATCTGCTGGGCAGACTTAAAACTTGAAATTCATTTACATGAGACCAAACCTGATATGCTGTTTCTTTGTGAAACCAGCATTGGCCCATCAAATTCTGTTGATGATTTCTACAAGATTCAAGGTTATTCTACCATGGTCACTAGACACAACCTACAAAACCACCATGGCCATGGAATTTGTGACTACATCAAAGACAGTTTTCCATGTGGCAGGGACATTTCAAATGAAGATCCTGAGCTACCTTATATGTGTTTCTGTGTAGCTCTTGTTCACAGCATTTCTTTCATCTTTGTCCTCTATCATCCTCAAGACAATAGAGTTACTGTCATTGAACAGATCTCTGAAAAAATTGACAAGATCCTGTCTGAATATCCTGCTGACATTCATATATGTGGTGATTTTAGTGTTCACAATGTGGAATGGCTAGTCTATTCCAACAAGACTGATGACAAAGGAAGGTTTTGTCATGACTTTTCCTCTGCTTTTGAGTTAACCCAAATTGTAGATAAGTCCATCCACGTACCTGATATTGATGGACATTTTGCAAGCCTTCTTGATCTTTTTCTAACAACTTGACCAGAACAGTGTACACCTACTGTTCTATCTCCTATGGGGTCTTGTAATCACTCTCAGTTGTTTCCATTAAGATAAAATCTAAATTCAAAGAGTCCTCTGATGCCCCTTTCCATCACAGTGTGTAACAATACACAAAGGCTGATTGGGATAGCTTTAGATCTTTTATCTCTGAAATTCCTTTGTGCTCAGTTGTCAAAAAGAATGTGCCCCTTATTGCCACTGATATATCTAGTTGGTTAATTGCTGGTAGTGAGAATTTTATACCTTGTAAGAAATTCCAACAGAGACCAAACTGCCAGCCATGGTATACCCCTGAGTGTGCTGCTGCCATTGCTAACCAAAACCACTACTTCCATTGCTATCATTGGAACAGATGTCCTGTAACCAAAGTTGCCTTTAGAATTGCTTATAAGACTACTGCTTCATTGCTATCATTGGAACAGATGTCCTGTAACCAAAGTTGCCTTTAGAATTGCTTATAAGAACTGCTAAAGAGTCCTATGCCCAATCTGTTAAGTCTAGAATTACTGAGCAGAGAGTTGGCTCTTGAGAGTTCTGGAGGTTAACAAACAAAGTACTGAACAGATGTAAAACCTCTATTCCAACCATCATTAATGGCCCTGGGGTGATTTCCTCAGCATCTGACAAGGCAAAGCTTTTTGCAACTATATTTGCTTCAAATTCTACCCTTGATGATCAAGGACATCCACTTCTGGAATTTCCCTTCTTGACTGAAAATAAACTAAGCAATATCCATTTAAATGTCCAGGAAGTTGCCAAACTTATCAAGGACCTTGATTCCAGCATGGCAACTGGTTCTAACAATATTCCAGCCATTGTCCTTAAGAATCTGTTGCCGGAACTTGCTCCTATCCTTACAAAGCTATTCNACAGTGTACACCTACTGTTCTATCTCCTATGGGGTCTTGTAATCACTCTCAGTTGTTTCCATTAAGATAAAATCTAAATTCAAAGAGTCCTCTGATGCCCCTTTCCATCACAGTGTGTAACAATACACAAAGGCTGATTGGGATAGCTTTAGATCTTTTATCTCTGAAATTCCTTTGTGCTTAGTTGTCAAAAAGAATGTGCCCCTTATTGCCACTGATATATCTAGTTGGTTAATTGCTGGTAGTGAGAATTTTATACCTTGTAAGAAATTCCAACAGAGACCAAACTGCCAGCCATGGTATACCCCTGAGTGTGCTGCTGCCATTGCTAACCAAAACCACTACTTCCATTGCTATCATTGGAACAGATGTCCTGTAACCAAAGTTGCCTTTAGAATTGCTTATAAGACTACTGCTTCATTGCTATCATTGGAACAGATGTCCTGTAACCAAAGTTGCCTTTAGAATTGCTTATAAGAACTGCTAAAGAGTCCTATGCCCAATCTGTTAAGTCTAGAATTACTGAGCAGAGAGTTGGCTCTTGAGAGTTCTGGAGGTTAACAAACAAAGTACTAAACAGATGTAAAACCTCTATTCCAACCATCATTAATGGCCCTGGGGTGATTTCCTCAGCATCTGACAAGGCAAAGCTTTTTGCAACTATATTTGCTTCAAATTCTACCCTTGATGATCAAGGACATCCACTTCTGGAATTTCCCTTCTTGACTGAAAATAAACTAAGCAATATCCATTTAAATGTCCAGGAAGTTGCCAAACTTATCAAGGACCTTGATTCCAGCATGGCAACTGGTTCTAACAATATTCCAGCCATTGTCCTTAAGAATCTGTTGCCGGAACTTGCTCCTATCCTTACAAAGCTATTCAATCATTGCTTAAAAGAGAAATGCTTTCCATCTCTTTGTAAAATTTCATCAGTCTGCCCTGTATTAAAAAATACTGGGGAACAGTCATCTTGATCGCAGTATAGACCAATCAGTCTCCTTAGTGCCATTTAGTAAGTTGTTTGAGGCCTTCATAAACCAAGCAGTTGTCAATCACCCCTTCAAAAATAATTTACTTAGTGACAAGCAATATGGATTTCATACAGCAAGATCAGCTGCTGATGTGCTGACTGTGATATCTCATAGGATCAGTGAATCTCTTGATGGGGGCTTTGTTTCTGGAGCAGTGGCACTTGATATATCAAAAGCCTTTGATAAAGTCTGGCACAAAGGGTTGCTTCACAAACTTGCTAGCTATGGAATATCTGGCAAAGTCTTCTCAACGGTCAATTCCTTTCTCTCTGATAGGTCCATAAAAGTAGTTGTTAATGGGCAGAAATCTGAAGCACATTATATCAATGCAGGAGTTTCTCAAGGTTCTATTCTAGGCCCAACTCTCTTCTTGATTTAATGATCTTCCAAATCACATTCTGAGATCATTTGTTGACATATATGCATATAACACAACTGTCTATGGGTGCACCTTGAAAAGCATTGGTGATCAAGGTCTTGTAGATTCCCTTTCTTGTGACCTGGAGTATGCAGTGGAATGAGGGAACAAATGGCTTGTTACTTTTAGCACCTCTAAAACCTAGGATCTCTCTTTTCACCACCAATGTTCAGATCGTAGTTTTGCTTCAGTTGAAATGAATGACTCTCTTCATGAAGAAGCCCCTTGCTTTGATAAGCTACTAGGACTGACTTTCACTCCTGATCTTATGTGGAATACTTACATCCAATCTGTTGGTAAGATGTTTGGATCTTTCTACTGCTTCAGAAAGTATCTGACACCTGATGCAATCCCCTACCTGTACAAAAGTTAGATATGCCCTAAGATAGAGTACTGCTACCACATCTAGGGAGGTGCTGCCCAAAGCACTCTTTCTTGCCTTGACAGAGTTCAAAATTGACTTCGCAATCTTGTTGGAGATGATCTGTTCAATTCTCTACAGCCCCTTTCCCACAGAAGAGAAGTTGCTAGTCTTTCTCTACTCTATTGGTATTTCCATGGTAAGTGCCCAACTGAGATTCAGTCCCTAGTTCCTTCTTGTAAAACTTTTACAGCAAGAATGCATCTTGGTACCACTACTGCAAAGAATTTTCCTTTCCTCCTCCAAGTGCCTAACATCAAATGGAATTTCCATGAAAAGAGGTTTTTTCCAAGAACCTCCAATCTGTGGAACACTTTGGCACAAGATTGCTTCCCGGAGGACTACAACATGGACATCTTTAAATAAAATGTCAGTAAACACTTGTCAAAACCGTCCTTATGAGTCATAAAATTTTATTCATTCCTTTATACCTTTTGTCTCTTTCACAATACTTATCATCAAGATATCTGTAGGTGTTGTCTGAGATGATTCATCTTAGTAGTTTCCACATTAAGAGCAAACAAGAGATTGGCCTGAAATTTCGACAACATTCCCTTTGTTTACGTCTTTCTAACACAACACGGTTCGTCTTTTCGTCATTTTTTCTGTGACTCAACATTGTTGTTAATCATTTGGAAAAATCAATAGCTTACCGTGCGAGAGGTTTCCAATTTGAGCCTAGGCCCTAGAAATACTGCGTCATTTTCATATCTCAGTTGTATGTGATGTACAAACGAATTGATGTCATTTCCAGTCCATCCGTGAAAACATGTACAACCCCATTTGTATATATTTTGGAAGATACATAGCGAAATAACCACAATTAACGTACAACCTGAGATAAAGAAGAAGACCAGGATGGAAAATAACAATGGTACTGGTAACAAGCAGAGCACTGGGGGCGAAATACAAAACCAGATAAGAAAATTCTCGAAACTCATACAGAAGAACGAACGTGTGAGAATTTGGAAAAAAAATATTTGGATAGATAGTGAAAGTACACTTTGTAAGGTACTCACTGACCCGGTACAAAGTTGTTGAAGAAGTGAAATGATTTAACGAATAAGTAGACTTGTTCTCATGGATACCATTTCGAGGGTTGATAAACGTCCTTTTGGTATTATCTTTGTAACTAACAAGGTTTGGTAGTTTATTATTAATATTCGTGCCATGAACGTTTTTTGAGATAAAGTTGGTTTAAGTTGGAAAACTTTTCTTTATTTTAGTCATTAACAACAGATGTTTTTTGTAGACCATTTATGGATCAGATCTCCACATAATAGATGATGCCGGTCACATGGTAATGATGGAGCAACCAGATCAGTAAGTTGATTTTTGTATTTAAGAGGCTTTGCTTAATCCCATCAAGAACTAAAAGATGCCTCAGATTTCATTAATTAATGTATATTGCTCTGCTATATGTATTAAGGACCTTTTGATACGATTACACAAAACTACACAAATTTATAATGTTTATGTGTATGTATTATAATATGTATACAATGTAAATGTATATATATATGTATATACATATATTCAAACGCCTTTAATTGCATTATGTTATTGTGCTAGGTGAAAACCATGAGACTGCTATTTTTAATTTTAGAGGACCCTAGTTTTTTTCGAAGAATACCCAGTTTTGAGTCTACTCCAGCTCTCGGAAAAAATCACATGTTTTTGTAATCTTTGGTGTGGTAGTTCCACATCAACATTTGACAGAATGTGGCATTAAGCCTACTTTACCTCCAGTTCAGACTTATAGCCATCCGGAGTATCCAGATCTCCACTGCCTGCAAACACTAATGGCTGCATAGTTCATTAAATTACCGTGTAGAGGGTTCCTTGTTTGTGTCTCCTTTTCATTTTGGATACTTCGACTGTGCAATAGGACTTTTTTGACGGTGTGAAAGTGTAAAATGTATTTTTATAATAGGTCTGAGAAATATTAATTGTGAGGTAGCCATTTGTGAAATGTAACTTAAGGTTACTGTTAAGGAATTTTCGTCATGAGAAAAACTGGTGTAAAACTTCAAATTGAAGTTTATAGTATAGAATTACTTCATTAGTGATATAGGGTTACTGATTAACGTTTGTGGTAGAAAGCAACTAATATAGAATTACTTTCCGAGATTTCCAAGATCACCGATCTGAGAGATTTGTGATGAGGTAGGAGTTAGTATTGAATTACTGGGTCAAAGCAAGAAATATTAGGATATTTTTCATATTCTTCACATGTACAGTGAAGCTCTATAACTTTCACTGTTTTCGAAGAATAAAAGTTTAGAATGTTTGAGGAATGGAAGCAAACACGCAAAGCCAAAAGATATTTATTATATAATCATTTCCACCATTTCTGTATTTTCTTCAATCAGTTTTTAGACATTTTTATCTCTTAGCTAATTTTACACTTTAGCGGTTTAGTTTTATGGATTTTATGGTTGTGACTGGGAATGTTTTGGGGGAAGAAAAGTAATTGAGTTTTTTAACACTTCCTGAAAGCAGTTTAAACTCTCCTTGTTTTTGTACACTTCTATACATACTTGCATACATGGTTTACCTTTTATTTTCAACTTGTAAATGCTAGAAACAAAGAAATGATTTCAAAGTTCACTTACTTAATAAACAATAAAAAGATTAACAAC
>RDPX01000498.1:345659-369856 GCA_003991215.1 Morbakka virulenta | reverse complement strand
AGCACAGAGTTTCTGAGACATAACTCTCAGGCCATGTTGCCGGAGCAAGCACAGCTTAAGAAGTTATTGTGGGATCCTGTCAGAGTGCTCAAACTACGCATGCGCAGTGAGCTCCGCATTACGCAAGCGACAGGTTCCCATCTCAGATAGAGTGCTCAATATATATATATATATGTATATATGAATATTTTTGTAATGTACAAACGTTTGTACCAACACTGGACAGTGCTCAATATTGATAAAAATAGAGCTAAGATAGATGTAAGCTTGAGGAATAACTACATTTCTATTATATATATATAATATATATATATATATGTTATATATTTTGTAGATTAGTTCGTTATTCCTCAACATTACTAAAATAAATATATATATATATATATATTGTCGAGTCAGCATAAGCTACAAGATAAACCAACTACCCAAAACAAACAACTGAAGTAAATAAATTCCAAAGAAATACACATCCTGTTGTTTGAACCACCAAAAAGAATATTCCATTTGCACCTGAGATATGAAGTTGATATAATATTCAAGACCACCTTCCACCATCCACCTTCCAATACGAAATGAGTCCCTTGGCCTTTTAGATTATCTAAATTGGGATTTCCTCATTTATTGCACTCCTCCTGCTAGGTTATCTTCACCGTTTCGATATATCCTCGCCAGTCAATTCCTGCCTTACATCAAAAAGACTTGCAGAAGTTAAATAATATGTTTTGTCTGTTAACGAAAAATTGAAAAATACCCAATGAAGTTCTTATGGTATGACTTTAAACTATTTGTATTTTGTTGTTTTTCCTTCTTTTTTTGTTTACTTCTATGGATCTGCTGCAAAACATAGTCAAGATAATAAACAAAGAGTATCTTTTATCTGTTCTAATAATAAACCTCAAAGTGTTTAATAATGACCAGAGTATTTACAAGCTGAAGTTAATAGTGTCTACTTCTGATAATTAGTTTATTGGTTATTAAAGATATTATCTTACAAGATGTTATGTCTTTTATATGTGTAAATTTGTACAATAGATTATTGTAAATAGAAACATGTAAGTATTTAAAAGAATCGATAAGTAATTTGTTAAAAGAACCTATTGTACGAGGGATGTGTTTTGATAGCAAATATTGGTGACATCAGATTTTTTTATTTCCTATGTGTTCAATTCTTTTTTTCCCCTTTTTTCTTTTTTTGTGCTTTTCTATGGTAATCAGATGTGACAAATGGAGGATAATTTTACTCGAAAATCACTAATACAGCTTTATCTCTGCGTTGTAACACTTCACAGGAAAGAAGGCAAGATAAACACAACTTTGATTGAAAACCAATACTCTTTGTTGATATGTATGGGCCATGGGTTGGTACCAACTGGTTTCTTAAATGTAGGCGTGTTGTCATTATAGTAGTAGTCCATGAAGAATTGTCTACATTTTTGCCCCGAAAAATGTGCAATCTCATTCACTTTTTTACAGACTTGTACTAATTACAGTATCTATTTTCAGGAACAGCTTGTATTTTGCCACTGAATCTTGCTTTTATTAATGATCCGACCAACGCGTTTTAGGGGTTTTTTTCCGGGTCAACAAATATTACGGTCACATGACGAAAGTCAGGGGTAACCTCATTTTACAAGAGTAGATTATAGACTGTCGTTGGATAAGTAGAAAGGAAAACGTGACAAGAAGAAAAATATATTTGATTAAAAGACACATTTAAGTTAAAATTTGAAAAGAAATGTACAGCCTTTCGTCAGTATTAAGGAAATCTATCTGGACGTGGGTGTCCGACATGAGTCATCGATAGAGCTTTGACGTAAATGACATTTCGTTTTGGAGAAGGGTACTAAAGTGTTATCCTCCGAGAGGAGATCAAATAAACGGATACTGATAACAATGAATGATACTGTACGAAATACTAACGTAAACGAGGTGAAGACCGATGGAAAAAATGCTGACAGTTTGGCAGGCAACAAGAAAAAGGCTCCCAAAGCTGGAATTCTTTTGCTTTGCTGTGATAATAAAAGACAGAAGGGGGAGAAAAGATAAGACGACAAAGGAGAAAAGGGGTTTTTTATCACGTTCAAACTAATATTACACCACAGTAAGGAAAAACTCACCTGCTGATAACTTGCTGTCATAGCCTGGGTGTTTTGTCAAGTAAAGTAAGATTTTTTNAAAGTCAGATGTAACCTGAAATGCATCATGCTGTAGGCCAGTTAGTATTTACTCGTAATTCGTGAATCGTGAATTTGTAACTTGTAACTCTCAAAGCATAGGAAGTCTTTGAGCCCAATGTAGTTTGAATCGGTAATCAGTTTTCTTCTAATATGATACTTTTTATGTAGGGGTAATCTTGTCTCAGTGTTTGAAACCGATTACTTTTTTGAATTGTATAAATGCTACAGTAAAATGAAATATATATATATATATATGAAGCTTACTTACTTACCTACTTACTCGTCATCCGAGCGATGTGCTTATAACAAACTAATTGTACACAATAGATTCCCGGAACCCATTCTAACGCATTATGTCTATTTTCATTTCTTTTAATACACAGAGTAAACCAATTTATACTGGAGTTCTTATCAAGAGATCCAAGCACGAAGCCAAAGGTTACAGCTAATGGGGCGGTACCACTTAGCCAAAAGTCTTCACTTATTCCAATAGATATCAATTTAAATGGCTCACCACCTAGTCAGAAAGAGGTACGTGCAGAGCAGTCAAGACCCTCTTCAAGATCTAATGCAGACATGAACACGCGCATTTTGAATGCAGGGCTGCAGGATTCATCTATAAAGAAAACTCAAAACTCCAAGGTTCTGTTGTGAGAAGACTGCATCCATTACCCTGGCTGGCTTTTACATCTTTTCTCCCCACTTCTTTAATCCGATATTAACACTGTTTCTTGTAAAAGACGGGGTCTCTTGTAAACGGCAAGAATGTTAGAATTGCATTTGTACTTAACCCAGCATTTACAGAGGTAATTTAAGGTTAGTGTCTACACTGTCGATCTGCAGCTGAATATCCAGGAGAGAAGAAGCTGAAGAAGATCTTTGTTTAGAACCACTGTTTACTCACCGCCTGGATTAAGTAGGTGTAGAATACTAGCGACACAATCTAAACACTCTGTATAGAGAGTGGTTGTGAATACAGGGTATATTTCTAACAAGAAATAAAAACGTGAAAGGTTATATTATATCAGTTCCGGAAGAACTAAGAACTAATATGTAGAGAAAAAATATCAATATTTGGTTATTAGAAGTAGAGTGCTGATGAGGATAAGAATATCTACATATCCTAAGAAGTGTTTTGAGGTAATTGACGTTATTGAATGTTAACCTTAGTACAGTAATAAATATGTAGATATTGTAGCAAGCTTTGGATATACTAGTCGTAAATTTTGTTTGCATAAACTTGATTGTTAAACGGGCATCGTTTACAATATTAGATATAAGGCTGCAGGATAAAAATTTTCTTTAAAGATACCAAATTATTTCGTTTTAACTAGTCACAGTACCTTGGCCTACTTAGACTTGGCTGCCAGTGGTTATCCTTTGAACATTAAAGCCCGGAACAATTCTTCATTATCATCATGTGCCTTCTCCGTTACGACGGCTGGCTACCATCACCCCTATATTCTTCTGTCCTCTGTCATAGACTTCGTTTTATCATATTCTCCTATATTATTTTATACGTAGATGCCACCCATCCGTCTGTCCATCTTTCCCTTAGTCTTTTCGCCCACTTCTTCCCACTATATTTCCTTCAAGGATTTGTAGAATAATTTGAGACAGTAAATTTGGAACCTTGAAATATTATTCTATAGTGGATTTCATCTCCGTATATTGGCATGATGATGTGTAAACTGATGATCTTGCCGAGAACATAGCCCTGATAGTTTAGATAGTAAAGCAAAAGCAATGAATGCTAAAGACACTGGTTCGAATTCCGTTTGAATCAAGTTTCTTTTGGATTTGTTTTTTGTAACTGGCTTTAAAAGCCAGAAATACTAGGGTTAACTAGATAAAGTAGTTACATTATATTCAAGGGGCTTTGGATTTTTATTCGCTGAATAAAGAAACCTTTGGAATTTTACAAAAAGCCCATCAGTCGGGGTCTGGAAGAGCATTCTTCCTTTAAAATCCTTATTGTTTCAATAAGGTGCTTCAGAGAGGGGTACCGTTAAACCCGTAGAGCAGAGGAATAGGATAATAAAGCTTGCTAATGGTTACGTTGACTTTTAACCGACATACTTCATTTTTCGACTATGTTTTAGAAGTTTGAGTTGAAACAATTTTTTTTGTACCAACACAAATTAATTATTATTTTAATGTTACTCCTAATTATTTATTTACATTAGTGTAAATTATAGCACATCTATTTATATATATGATATATGCTTGATATCTTATTTGTATCTTTTGTAGATAGCATAAGGTATAAGTAGACGGTCATTTTTCTTCGTTGAATTTTCTTATTCTTGGCGAAATCAGATACGTTGAGGCCTTATTTAATATATATACGTATGTATGTATTTATATATGTATGTATTTATATATGTGTGTATGTGTATATGTATATATATATATATATATATATATATATATATATATATATATGTACTCAAGCTACAGACAGTACTGTTTCGCCCTTTGTGGGTTCATCAGTGTAGCACAGAGTTTCTGAGACATAACTCTCAGGCCATGTTGCCGGAGCAAGCACAGCTTAAGAAGTTATTGTCGGATCCTGTCAGAGTGCTCAACCTATGAATGCGCAGTGAGCTCCGCATTACGCAAGCGACAGGTTCNATTTGTATTTTGTTGTTTTTCCTTCTTTTTTTGTTTACTTCTATGGATCTGCTGCAAAACATAGTCAAGATAATAAACAAAGAGTATCTTTTATCTGTTCTAATAATAAACCTCAAAGTGTTTAATAATGACCAGAGTATTTACAAGCTGAAGTTAATAGTGTCTACTTCTGATAATTAGTTTATTGGTTATTAAAGATATTATCTTACAAGATGTTATGTCTTTTATATGTGTAAATTTGTACAATAGATTATTGTAAATAGAAACATGTAAGTATTTAAAAGAATCGATAAGTAATTTGTTAAAAGAACCTATTGTACGAGGGATGTGTTTTGATAGCAAATATTGGTGACATCAGATTTTTTTATTTCCTATGTGTTCAATTCTTTTTTTCCCCTTTTTTCTTTTTTTGTGCTTTTCTATGGTAATCAGATGTGACAAATGGAGGATAATTTTACTCGAAAATCACTAATACAGCTTTATCTCTGCGTTGTAACACTTCACAGGAAAGAAGGCAAGATAAACACAACTTTGATTGAAAACCAATACTCTTTGTTGATATGTATGGGCCATGGGTTGGTACCAACTGGTTTCTTAAATGTAGGCGTGTTGTCATTATAGTAGTAGTCCATGAAGAATTGTCTACATTTTTGCCCCGAAAAATGTGCAATCTCATTCACTTTTTTACAGACTTGTACTAATTACAGTATCTATTTTCAGGAACAGCTTGTATTTTGCCACTGAATCTTGCTTTTATTAATGATCCGACCAACGCATTTTAGGGGTTTTTTTCCGGGTCAACAAATATTACGGTCACATGACGAAAGTCAGGGGTAACCTCATTTTACAAGAGTAGATTATAGACTGTCGTTGGATAAGTAGAAAGGAAAACGTGACAAGAAGAAAAATATATTTGATTAAAAGACACATTTAAGTTAAAATTTGAAAAGAAATGTACAGCCTTTCGTCAGTATTAAGGAAATCTATCTGGACGTGGGTGTCCGACATGAGTCATCGATAGAGCTTTGACGTAAATGACATTTCGTTTTGGAGAAGGGTACTAAAGTGTTATCCTCCGAGAGGAGATCAAATAAACGGATACTGATAACAATGAATGATACTTTACGAAATACTAACGTAAACGAGGTGAAGACCGATGGAAAAAATGCTGACAGTTTGGCAGGCAACAAGAAAAAGGCTCCCAAAGCTGGAATTCTTTTGCTTTGCTGTGATAATAAAAGACAGAAGGGGGAGAAAAGATAAGACGACAAAGGAGAAAAGGGGGTTTTTATCACGTTCAAACTAATATTACACCACAGTAAGGAAAAACTCACCTGCTGATAACTTGCTGTCATAGCCTGGGTGTTTTGTCAAGTAAAGTAAGATTTTTTTTGTTCATCACAGCAACACTTTAATTGGGCAGTAAACAGGCTGTTTAAGTGCCAACTTTAGGAAAGAGGTACTTGACATCCACTCCTTGTTTTAACGCAAGAAATTCAGTTTCAGCGTTGAAAGTAGCTTGGAATTCATGACCAGATGACAGCGTCAAATCAAGTTACAACAGCTGGCAAATTTATTGTGAACATGCACATTTTCACAACAATTTAAAAAAAGCCCTGTCTGTCGAATACAATTGACGGGCCGGTCAAAGTTCCGTCGCGGACCCTGTGTCGCCCAACTCTGCTCCAGACAACTGCATTTTCTTAAGGGGAAATAGTTTTTTGTTGGAGATACAATGAAACTTAGACTGCTTTGGCAGAGAGATGCATAATCTATTCTTTCCCAGACATGATATTGGTTTGACCTTGATAGACATAAATGACCAGGCCAACTCTGTTAAATGTTAAACGAAAGATAAAGCGATAGGAATAGGTAGGGGGTGAATGTTCAGCTAGATAGAAAGACAGCCAGCCAGTGGAATGAAGCCACTGGTGAATTGATTAACAAAAAAAAATATTTGGTAAATAGCTGAATTAAAAACTGGAGTTAAAAAGGTAAGCCTTCAGACAGATAAGGAGGTAGAGGAATAAACAGACAGGGGGACGGAGTGAAAGAAAGACAGCAACACAAGCAGATAGTTGAATAAGATCCTAAAAAGAAAGGCTGGTTTTAGTTACACTAATTCGACTGAGAGGTAAGCAAATATTTCAATGCTTAGGTTGATTGATTTTTATTATTAATTGCAAGTCCAGTAAATGGATTGATTGGTGGATGTTTGAATAGGGCAGATGAAAGATTCTTAGACATAGATAAACACAAATGGATAAACACTGACTACTTGTTAGATAAGTAGCTTATTTGATTGAAAAGCTACTGACTAATGAGATAAAAAAAGTATTTTACATGGAGATAGAAAGACATGGGTGGATAGAAAGATAGACAGATAGACAAAGAGATGGGTGGATAGACTGATAAGAAACTTGTAATTCATGCTTGCTCAACAGACAGATAATTCTATACGTTCCATATGTATTGTCAATAACGTGAATTTTAAAATTATTTTTAGATTTTATTTTCATTTAATTACAGGTGTAGCACAGAAAAACCCTATCTACTGGCAAATGACGCTTTGAAGCCAATTTTCTCTTCCTTTTCCAACTGTTCCACTCTGTTATTCGTTACCAAGGACTCCACTGAGAATAGGCTTCAAAGCAGAAGGCAGTCGTAAAACTTAACTTTTTCTATCAATAAATATTCAACCTAAATTTATTAGTTGCTAGGGATGATTTTAAAACATAACCTGTCATGAAGTCAGTAGACAAAGAAAAATGTGTTGACTTTCATTTTTATACAAATTTCCATCCTTTTTTCTTGAGGAGCGTTGCGATAACACAGCGAATATCAAGATTCAAATGTCTGATTCACACTGACCAGAGAGACTAGTCACTAGACGTCAAGACCATTTACAGTTAGTTCGCAGACTAGCATGGCGATAGTCAAAAGAATAAACCGTGCGTTAGCCCATTGGTTAGTTTTATAAATTTCGTTTTTAAGATTCACATAAAAGGGTGTTTTTAATGACGCGAAGGAAACGAGATGATTGATCGAAATCAGAAGAAAAAATACAAGAGAAGTGAAAATGAGAACAGACATCACAGTTAAGACTTTCACTTGAAATGAATGCATGTCTGTACTCGTTAAAGATCATACAAAATTTGAGCTTATCAAAAGTTTGACTTATCATGCGGTTACTATTTCCTCTCCTGATAAATTATGAGGGGCTATAATTAAATTATGCAAATTCTTATAAGTAATGGTCGCCAAATTATGCATAAAACACAGCTATTCGGTGAAAATGATTTGGAGATCCAAATCCTGTCAAACACATTCCCCAAGTACCCAGTATACTTCGAACTGGTGTGGATGGATCTGGTTGCCATCAAATTCAAAAATTAACTTACCAAGGAAATGTCCCAATGCTGTCGTAACACTAAATCTAAAGAAATTTTCACGCTGTAAACAAATTAATATCGTTGTATACGAACTTTAGTGTCCTTACGATGCCAGGTACCTCGTAGGCTATAGGTCTATCAGGTTGATGTATATCATGAAACAGTATGTGCCTTGTATAAAAAGATAAAACTCGCGTGTTAATGAAGCTCAGCCAAAGCGTCAATACAATGTTATTCTATGTTAATTGTGATTCGGGTATAGCTGAGCATCTATTGCTGAACCTCAAATGCGGCGAAAAAATGTCGAGACCATACGGTTTAGAATTTTGAAATAATCATCACGGCCATCTCTCTGTTCCGCTTAGGAGAAAAACAGGCCATTCAATACCTCCAATTTCATCTCCTCCGCGTTGTAGATAAATCAAATATGTATCTGATTTTCAATTTTTGTACACAGCCAACCACAAGAAGTGGCTAGCTGTCTTCAACACTTTCTTTTTTCCTTATTGATAAAACACTACTTGACTTGCATTTTCTAACCCTGTCTTACCACTGAGCCTAGAGTCGTCAGCGCCTTGGGAAACGAGATACCATTTCCATTAGGAACTCTACGGGGCATTGGAGTACTGGTAATGGCCTTTAATATTATATCAAATGTCATCCTAATGTACTTTTTCTAGCCTACGAAAAATTTGTGTCGAATCATGAGGGGAAGGTTTGTCGTTTGAGTTATAATTGAATTGGGTTTAGTGGTACAATGCAATTGTTGTCTTACTCTTAAAAAGGATTAAATATTAATGTATGGTGGTTTTACTGTCTCACTTTGTTATTGCCCAACTTTTTACAAATCAAAGGGCTAAAACAGGTTTGTGTGTGATACAATATTGACTTTTTTTTTTAAGTAAAGAATCGGTATAAAATTGTAGTCTCTTGAAGAAACGTCCAGCATAATAAAGATGGAATAGAAAATGGGACTTCATCGATACAAAAAGTGTCATTTTCTGTGATAACAACTTGTTGATTATTTATAGTTCCTAGCTATGGAGGCATCTATAGCAACGAGAGGCGTAATGGCTTCCTGAAATAGAACTTTCCATGGACCCAAGTTCCATTTTACGGTCGCTGAGCTAGTACGTCTCCCAAAACACAGTTCACTTTCCTACTGCCCTGTAGGATACCTGTGTAGTTGAGTATTTTTACTTCAAATAACTTTGTGAGCGATTTTCAAGAAATTAATTTCACTCGTTGAAAGAGATTCTCCTGTGGAGGAAAGGCAGAGCGACACCAAGTGCATGGAAATGTGAAAAAAAAACGGACAGAAAAAAAGGCCAAGCGAAGAGAGGATTCAAATTTAGACTTAAAAGCATTCAAGTACTATCATGACGAGAAGCACTCAAAAACAACGAACTCCACAACGTAACCGTCAGATAAGCAAAAATGCATGCACAGGAAAATTTATAACAACTAAGGGACGATACGAGGATGAAGCTGTTGCGAGAGACGAGCCCAGTCCTCTTTTGCTTGGTGAGAAAAAAGAAGATTTTTGAACAAAAAGAAGAAAATCAAAGCAATGTCTAAAACCTTGCGATTTACTCGAGGATAAAATACAATAAAATGAGAAAAACCTCACTCTCTGCCTTTCGATCACTGAGCGATAACTATCTTTCGATTGTTTTAGTATCAGAATACATGACATTACTTTTCTTCCTGCTAAATCTTTTCCCGATCAGTTAAACCAAGTCAATTCAAAAAAGATTTTTATTGCCATTAAAATTCTTGTCGAAGAATTTTTCAAAGTGTAGCAACCCAATTTTTTTGCAATTCTAGTATCCAGAAAGCTATTCCAACCCATTAATATTATTTTCTTATTTAATATAATAACACCGGGGCCCTTGCTTCGATAATGGGGTCAGTTTGTATTGAACATTCCCTTAGGATCTTATATTCTTCTTTTTCGCATACACCCTGTTATTATTGTCATTATTATCATTACTATTTTTAATCATTGTTAATTATATCATTATTATCATTACTATTTTTAATCATTGTTAATTATATCATTATTATCATTATTATTATTGTTGTTATTGTTGTTTCTTTTGATTTGTGTTTTCACTCATTTTTCACCAAATCATCAACCAGAGACTTTTTTCTCCTTTTTCTTCTCTTTCCCCATTCTTTTTCACACAATTTTATCCCCATATACAATTTGAATTTACAGTAGAATTTTATATCGACTTACTTTTATATTTTAGCTAATGCTGGCAATGCTTATTAGCACTATTTTTCAGATTTCTTGTAAACTGAGTTTTTTTAAAGCACAGCTTGTATCATTGTAAGAAAAAGCCAAGTTGTCATTGAGTGATAACAAACTACCAGATTGAAAGGTACCTCGTTATATTTTTTGCTTGCTTTTAAGCATTAAGCCTCTTTGCTATTGACGTTTATGTATTTTTGTTCCTATCTATTTGTTTGTTGATCCGTGTTAACACAGGATAAAAACTTCAATTTATTTGGAATATATTTATATACAAACAAATGCTGTGATTATATTTGTCTCTTAAAAGAATGAATGCAAAAAAGAACTCAAACCACCGAAGCCACACAGTTTGAGACAAAAACTGGCGGAGGGGGGAGGGGATGAATCTGACAATTAGCATGGTGCATGGCCACTTTGATGGAAACGCCATCATTTATATTTTTCCGTTTTCTAAATAATGAAAGGTAATGGTCCAATAGTTCCCATGGCAATACTTGCCACTGACATCTTTTCAGTCATTGTCTTACGTTACTAGTATCTTATTAATATACATTTCTAATATCTTCTTCTACCATTGAAGAACTTCAAGGACTTCGTCGGCATCTCTAAGTTTATTGATTGTGTTTTCCCGAATTTTCAGTAGGTCGAATGTGGATTCAGAGTCGCGGTAACTTGACGACAACAAACGAAGAAGCAGCTTTTCAATGGCATGGTAAAACTTAAGCAGCGATTTCCGCCACTCTAATATAGATTCTATCGGGAGATTTGTATTTTTTGATTTAATTAAAGGGTTTTTTTCACCATCAATTTTATCTTCTACGTGCTCTGAGCTACTCGATGGGTTATCATCTTCAATATAGTTAGCGTCTGGTTTTGAGGATTTCTGCCAATATTTTCGAGCTTTCGATGAAGCTAATGGTAGCGGGTGACTTTTGCCTTCATTGAGAGAGCGCGAGTTAAATTTGTTGGGAAGCAGGAAATGAGACAAACTTTCCTGTTGATTGCCCTCTTCTTGAAGTCTCAAGAAGCAAGATTTTTCACGTAGTTCTTTAATTCTCAGCTCTGTTATAATAGCAGACTTTTGTTCTATACTTTGCAACTGTAAAGCTAAAGAATCTCGCATTTCTGCTCTTTTATCTCGATGTTGAATAACAGATGCGCATATTCGGCTAAGCTGTGTCATTTGTTTTTCTAGTTTTTTGATCGCCTTATCTTGTTGGCGATCCACACCCTGAATAACTGGGCGTGGTTCCTCGATGTGATTGATATCATATGATTTCTCATAGACTGCCGGTGTTGGATAATAATAATGAGGTGAAGAAATGTAAGGATAAGCTCCATTCCAGTAATCAAACCTGTGAGGAACGTACCCAGGGTCATATTGTTCATAGAAATTTGATTGCGGCTGGAAATTTCCTGGTGGGTAATAATTGTAATTATTTCCTGAAGCTGGGGGGTATTCCTGGAGGTTGTTATCTTGTAACCTTTCAGCGTATTCCTGTTTTGTATCCAACATTGGCCTGTTTGGAGCATTTTCTGTTTTTAATGGCTTTTCATCCGTTGGACCTTCATTTAATACGTTGAATGTAACATCGTCATTTTCAATTGTCATTGTACCTTGGTCATTTTTATCGATAGGAAGTAGTATTTCCATGGTCTGTGTTGCCGAATTTCTCCGAAAGCGATGACCGGCTTGTATTTGTCCTCGATCAGATCGACCCATTTTAGTACAAGAGACTCTCTGAACAAATTAAAATAAAGTAATCGAGTCAAAATATAAATTTATTTGGCCATACCTTACAACTCCCAACTTGATATTAAAAATCAAATGATTAAAACATGGCGTCGAATTGATCTTTTCCTTCTCAGTAATAGTAAGTTCAGTTTTATGAAAGGAGGCACATTATTAAAAATAATTCCGTTTTTTCACTAGAGTAGGATAGTCAAATTTTCTTGAAGTAACAAATTTGGTATGAATTCACCTTAAAAGAAGCTCCTTTTTGAAACAAATCCTCAAGTATTGACATTTCTGTTTCCTCTGATATTCATTGAATCTAAAAACTTAGTTCTTCCAGTAAAATATATCAGCAGATCTTGATTAAAACCTTTGGTTCAAATTAAATATCCTCTCTATATAATGTTGTAATAACATTCTATATCACTCTGTTTTTATATGAAAGTGTAAAGTGCGATGATGTTTTCAAAATGCCAAAGTCTGTTCTGATATTAACAAAGCTGTAGCCTAACTTAAAAAATTTTTTGCTATCGATGTTTAAGTGAAATAATGCTTACTTCTTTGAAATATTTTCGATTCAAGAAAGGTCTTCTTTGTCACTTGATTACAATTCTTTTCTTGTTCTCTAGATTGTTTACATCTGTGTTAGCTTAATATGGTGGTTTTCTCACGCTGTGATAAATCACTATAATGAAGTTCAAATTTTCAGCTTTAATAATTCATATCACATATTGCAGTATGTCTTGGTTAACCCCATATTTTTGCCTTATTGTTGATCCTTTAAAATCATTTAAATAAACAAAATTGTTTTTAAAACAACTTTTGACAAAATATCCTAATAAAAAATGCACAATTTATTTTCAAGAAACTGATTTGTTGATTTTGTCATACACAGAATACGTCTTCAGTGGTGATTAATTCGTGTTTCTTGCTCACAGGAAAAGAAGAGTTTTGCTTACCTCAGTTTGTTGCTCTCAACGATAAACAGAGAAATGAAATTTATATGTACATAATATATATAGTTAAAATATAATTATATATATTTATATTTTAACTAAGATATAACATGGGATATGATGTATTAAGTACAAAGTAAAGGAGGGTGTATATGGCCAGTTAAACTCACTGTTTCTAATTGGCAAAGTTCCATCTCAGTTCGACCTTACTTTCGATGTGGTCATTGGGCAAAAGAAACATTTAAGTGGTGGAATTATCTCTGAAAATTGGCCTTTCCTTCTGGACGTACAGGAGAACGTTCACCTTTAACCTATTTTGTTTTAAATTCGATGTACGTCATATTGACTTGGAAACAAAGTACGAAACTGGAACGGAAACTAGACGCTTTCCACCAGCGTAATTTGAGAAGAATCCTGGGAGTCACATGGAGAGTTAGGATCACAAATGAAGAGGTTTTCAGACGTACAGAGCAGAGAGCATTGCATAAAGTTGTGGAGGAAAGACGATGGAATGCTAAGTAATCGGCCTGCCAGAAATGTGCTGATATGGAAGCCAGTCGGAGGCAAAAGGAAAAGAGACAGATCCGTGAGGACATGGCAAGCTACATTTCAGAACGACATGATGACAAGAGGACTGCAACGCCGAAACGCCCAAGCCCTGGCCGGAGATCGAGCCCGATGGCGCCGTCTTGCTGCCCGATATCCTGCACCTAACCAGCAAATATAATTTCTCGTCAAAACAAACGAACTTTCAATTTCTGGCTACAAAACAATGTATAGAGTGGTTTAATTTAAATGTCACTATTAAAATCTATTTAAATGTTCCCTTAAGCCAAATCACAACACAAGGCAATTCAGAGTATCGCCGTTTCAGAAAATTCAGCTCAACAGATTTCAATTAGGTACTACACCATAGCAAAGACAAAGACCAAACACCTAAAGATGATAAGTGCAAGATTGAGCTGAAAAAGTAAGACCATGTGGATTGCTCTGAATTATCAGTAACAACGGTTTTCCAGTACTTAGGTACAATGATAGTTGATAGACCAGGATGCAACATGTAGCATTAAAATAGCAAGGAGAGTAAAAGTTGCATGCGATAGGTGGGGGTGTTTAGGAGTGTTGTGCGATAAGAAAGCTCCGTCTAAACTATTGGCCTTCTGCAAAACCCACGTACAGCCGACGTTCGCCTATGGTAGTGACATTTGTCGTATTACCCAGAGACAGGAGGGTGGGATGGACTGTTTATTTATGGGATACTTTGGGAGGACCTTGTGAGTTATGAGGGTATCAAAAGTCAGGCTCAGATGAAGGAAATGTCCATAGGCATGGGGAAAAGAAATCTCCAATGGTATTTTCTTAACTTTTTTAGGGAAGAAAACGAGAGTAGCTGGAGAGACAGGGAAGAAGGCCCAAGGAGAGGCAGGGGATACAATCAAGGCAGATTTGAAGCGCTCGGTCGGTTAACACTAAAACTGTGTCAGATGGCAATTTCCGATAGAATAACGATGTCTGGAGGACAGACACCCGCAAGGACCAAATCAAAGCCGTTTAGGAAAGAAGATGGGAAGTAAAACCGATTCACTAACTACTCCCCTTACCCACTTCCTTGATAAAATTTCTGAAATTAAAAGTAAAAATTTTCAAGTAAACAAGACAGAAAAATTCCTATCTTTACCTAAGCATTCCATTCAATTATAATTCAGTTCAAATTAAATAACTCAGGTAGAAAGTTTAACGAGAAACATAAATACGAAATGTTGTATTTCGCTTAAGATCGCGTGTTCAATTCTTCTTCCAACATTATCCATGAAATAAATATGGTATTAGGCAATTCAATTCAATTTCAATTGGGTACGATGTTTTAAAGTTCGGATTGTCAGTAAACAAATTGTTGTCATTCACCATCCATCATTTCGTCTGTCACGTGCGTCTTTCTACCTCCTTTACAAAGACAAAATGTCCCCTTGAGGGGGTCATGGTGGTAACATAAGTATATTGAAAACGAACCAGTGAAATCGGTAAATTTCCATGAACTTCTGAAATATGGAGCAAAATGATGCTTTAAATAAATCTCATGGTAAGAAATTCTGCTTTTTGTCGAATGTTTACCAAGACCATTTTGAGTGGACCAAGAGAGGCTTAAAAATATTTTTTTTAACAATGAAGTCAGATCGGTTCAACTATCTCCAAGTCAGTGGATGCGAGATTGGAAGTTGCGTGGTTCTACTAGTTTTGGCGCGATGTTTAATTGATTTTAATATTGAAGGGCCAACCACTCAGAGTACAACTCGCCCCTCCAGCAGAGTCACAATGACTCTGCCGGCACAGTCATCAATGGCATTGCTAGTTGAAGACAACCGGCAATGCCTGCTTCCCGCTCGAGGTGAGTCGTTTCTCTGCATCATCGTGGTTTGCTGGGATGTCTCTGTTAGGAAACAGAGGGTTGAGAACGTACTTTAGAAATGATCCTGGTAAGTACGGTCTTAAAGATAAACTGCAAATCAAATCACCCACTCAATCTGGGTTTGGTAATTTAATGTGGGATTCTTATCACTTTACCTATAATCTAATTTTTACTCAAATATACATCAGATATTTATTTTATCTAATATCTTATGGTTCTATTAGTATTTCTATTTATTTTTCTTATAAATACTAATTTTTGTATTTATTTCGTTTTTACGCATGCGTATTATGCATTTAATAAGGACTGCTATACTTTCTTGCACACAGAGACTTCTTTGTCTCTTAATTGTTTTTCTGTTGTGAATTTTTTTAAAAAGTACAGTTGACGCATTGTGTTTTTGAATAAGCAGGTATCACAACTGCAGTGAGACATGTGGTTAATGTCTTTTTATTGTTATTTATTCTACCAAAGTTGGTAGGTAGTCTTGAATGAAAAGCGTGTTTCTAATGTCAGTCGAGTTCAAGCTGAGGAGTTGACATCTGGGTAAATTATCTATTAAATTATCTTGGATTCAAAAATGATGGATGGTGAATGACAACAATTTGTTTACTGACAAACCAAACTTTAAAGCATCGTAGCCAATTGAAATTGAAATTGAATTGTATTTGAGTAAAAATTAGATTATAGGTAAAGTGATAAGAATCCCACATTAAATTACCAAACCCAGATTGAGTGGCTGATTTGATTTGCAGTTTATCTTTAAGACCGTACTTACCAGGATCATTTCTAAAGTACGTTCTCAACCCTCTGTTTCCTAACAGAGACATCCCAGCAAACCACGATGATGCAGAGAAACGACTCACCTCGAGCGGGAAGCAGGTATTGCCGGTTGTCTTCAACTAGCAATACCATTGATGACTGTGCCGGCAGAGTCATTGTGACTCTGCTGGAGGGGCGAGTTGTACTCTGAGTGGTTGGCCCTTCAATATTAAAATCAATTAATCACCGCGCCAAAAGTAGCAGAACCACGCAACTTCCCATCTCGCATCCACTGACTTGGAGACGGTGTTAAACCCGAGGATTTCGAACCGATCGCACACAATTTCTTACCATGACATTATTTAAAGCATCGTCACCACATTTTGCTCCAAGTTTCAGAAGTTCTTGGAAATTTCGTAACCTTCTTAAATCTTGCTATTTAAAAAAAATTTTTTTTATTAGTTATTTTTGGGGGGGTTTTTTGCCTGCCCCAGGCGTTTTTGGCCTGCGCTGCAAAGGTTTTTTTTTAAGGTTGGTGTTTTTGTGCGCATGCGCAAAGCCTATACTGTGGGATTTTTGCAGTTGTCGTTTTGCGACGATTTTACGCATTTTCACAGCTAAGGCGACGCTTTCTTTAGTTTCAATACCCCTGTTTAGTATCCACAATGTTTCCAATTGTTATCCGGTGTTTGCCCGCCCGCGTAAATTCTTCGGAGGCCCTCCCTGGTCTACAGGAGGCAGGAGACAATTCCTGAGTTGGAATTTCCGTGTTTCCTTCACTAGGAAGGAGACTCAACTAGACCTCCTCAAGAGGAAGTTTATTCTCATTAAGGGGGTAAAATGTAGATTTGAGGACCCGGAGAGACCCACCTCCATTGCCTTCGCTTTGGGCTTACCTTTCAAAATCTCCGATGAGGTGCTCATAGCTGTCCTTGGAGATTTCGGCTTCCCTTACTCCGTCCAGAGAGAGAGAGAGAGAGAGAGAGAGAGAGAGAGAGACGAAGGGACGGCAGTGGGATTTTCACAGGGAACAGGCGCGTTCAGATATTGTTGAGGAAGGCTGTCCCCAACTTCATTAACATCCTAGGGTACCAGATACAAATGGTACACCCAAATCAGCCAAGATCATGCAGCAGATGCATGGTCTTTGGCCACGACAAAAAATCATGCACTACCTTCAGGTGCACCCAGTGTGGGTAGTTTATCATGCTTTATGAGATTGACTTGGATATTACAAATGCTACTCCTTGTCGGTGGATATTATCCTTTCTGGAAGAGTGGATTACAATGAAGGATTAGGTTTCGAAGGATTCTCGGGTTTCTATTCCGAGATGGGTTTCTGCTAGACCAAGAATATCAACTTTTAGACGTGTAATCTCTATAAAAATGTTTTGTAATTTTCCATCAATATCTCCATCGACATTTATTGTTCTAACATTTCAAGTTCCAATGTTCGTTGCAGAGCAACCTTCGGGGAGATTACTGACGCACCCCTGATTCACCCGGACTAGGGGTCGATTTGAGTTTGTATTTATCATGAGGAATGTTTGTTTTAGGAAAAAGTTTATTCAGGTACTTTCTAAAGGTATCCTGATAGAGATAAACAGATGACAGCTTTGCCGCAGACTATCCACAGACGCAAGGGCTGCTCCGACCAAAGAGCCAATGGATACCGTGCAGACGCGTTTTGGATTTTTCCTCCTGCATTTGTTTGGCCTCTACTCTTCATCCTGTCTGGCATGGGTGGCCCTACCAGGAGCATAAGCCCCATCCAGCATAGCACTCAGGATCAAACAAGGCACACAAGCTACTCTACCACGACAAGGTTCAGAAGGCTGAGAGTACCATCACTAGAAGCGTTGATAACCAACGGTAAAGAGTCGCCTCCTACCCATGAGGCAAAAAACCTAATCCCCACCAGACGCCAACCTGGTATTTCACTGTTTCGGGGAGAGCTGACAGGTACTACACCTTGCTCAAGGGTGACCTGGAGGTAATTTTGGCAAAGGGTAACCTCATTCGCCCACGTCGAAACTCCACAACCGGATGTATTTTAACGTCAATACCCAGGACATAATTGTTTTTCTGTTGTGAATTTTTTAAAGAAGTACAGTTAACGCATTGTGTTTTTGAATAAGCAGGTATCACAACTGCAGTAAGACATGTGGTTAATGTCTTTTTATTGTTATTTATTCTACCAAAGTTGGTAGGTAGTCTTGAATGAAAAGCGTGTTTCTAATGTCAGTCGAGTTCAAGCTGAGGAGTTGACATCTGGGTAAATTATCTAATAAATTATCTTGGATTCAAAAATGATGGATGGTGAATGACAACAATTTGTTTACTGACAAACCGAACTTTAAAACATCGTAGCCAATTGAAATTGAAATTGAATTGTATTGTATCTCGCATCCACTGACTTGGAGATGGTTGAACCGATCTGACTTCATTGTTAAAAAAAATATTTTTAGCCTCTCTTGGTCCACTCAAAATGGTCTTGGTAAACATTCGACAAAAAGCAGAATTTCTTACCATGAGGTTTATTTAAAGCATCATTTTGCCCCATATTTCAGAAGTTCATGGAAATTTACCGATTTCACTGGTTCGTTTTCAATATACTTATGTTACCACCATGACCCCCTCAAGGAGACATTTTGTCTTTATAAAGGAGGTAGAAAGACGCACGTGACCGACTCAAGTGGAAGAAGTCAATTCGCTGTGGCGACCCCTGAAAAGGGATACGCCGAAAGAAGAAGAAGAAGAAGGGAGGTAGCTCGCTCAACAAAATCATAAAAATTATTTGGAACGGAAGTTACTGCTTTTGTCAGTACTATACCGATCTTTAAGGTTGACAGAGACGTGTTTCTGGAGAGGAAAGGGCCTTCAAAGGAGGTAGAACATTTTTCATCTCAAGGTCGCCAGAACTGTCCATCGAACAATCTTTTTTCTTTACTATTATTTAATAAATGGTAACATGCGTCCTTCTTTTTACGCACAATACTTAGGTGTTCAGAGAACAACATTCTTAAATAGCGTAAGCAGTTCGATGAAGAAGGAGGCGTCGGCGGGGAGATCACCCGAGACCACAGAAGTAGAACTGCTGAAAGCCACAAAAGACAGAAAACGTTGGAACGTCATGAAATGACAGGGCATCAACACAGACAGACTTGGGTGTTCAATTCCGTTCCATTTAATTCCGATGGATGGAAGGTCTTTCTTCAAATGGGCATTATGTTGAGAAACACTTTGCTTTGGAAGAAACAAGTTACTCTTTCTATCAGAAATGTATTTTTTGTAACCTTTGCTGCTCTGTAAACTCTTCCTGGAATTGAAGTGATGGTTCTTCAAGTCAAATCAACGTAAGAGAACCCAGAATTCCAATGTGGTCCAATTGAGTAAAAAAATTCATAAGCACGGTAAATCGGGGTAGGGCTGGGGGTGTTCTCAGAGCCTTTTTCATCAGGAATGCAGACGGTAACAAAATGTATCTTATCGTAAAATTCCAGAATTTTTACTAAAATTGAAGGACATGGATACACAGCGGAAATATGTAATTTGTCAGCATAATCTACAGCTTTCTGCCTGAGTGAAATGGTGCAGTTGAACGAAGTAAAAAGCAAGTAGTCAGCCTATTCATCAGAAATTGAAAATAAGAGTCAATTTGGAGTTTTTGGTACACTCTAAAGCTCTAACATGCGTATAAATGATAAATTGTGACAATTGTTGGTATTGAACTTTGCCTCAGTTGGAACTCATGACTTCGCATCTCTGTCCTTGTAATATCCAAGAGCCTCATTGGAAATGCACATTGTAAAAGGATTTTAAAAACTCTTTAAGGTCTTTGCTTTATGACATTCTTTTAAGCAGAGGGTGGGAGGAATAAAAAAGTGATTTGGAAAGCAATTCATTGCTTGTGAGACATTTGAGATACAGGGTCAATCTTTCACTCCCTTTGAATACAATAGAGGCTCCATTATACAAGCAATTTTCATATTTTGGCATATCTTAGAAGGCAATGAGCACATTTCCATAAATTAGTTTTTTAATTGTTGGCCTTCATCTCAATTAATAGTCAAAGATGTCCACATGACCCTTTTTTGGGCCTCAGTGACAATGAAAAACACCTCTAAGCTCCATTTAGGGCTGTAAAGTATCCAGACACCAAAGCTGAGTTTTTACTTTGCTTGATTAAATTTACTTTCAAATAGCAAACTTTTATCCATGAAATATGGCCCATTTGCCTACATTTTCACCTCTGGTGTCTGCCCAATAAATATTTTTTAAATTAGCAACATACTGAAAAAAATCAGTTAGCAACCCTGGAGTAGTGATTTCCAGGAAATTTCTGGCGCGAGTGTAGGTGGGTTTTTCAGTTTTTGACTTGACCAAATCTAGATTGTGATCGTTGATGAAAATTGTGATTCGCTGAAAAAAATAATTTTTCGAAGCAATATGTCGGCGACCCCCGCGACCCAAGGTACCTCCGTGACCTCCGTCTTTTGGGCCAGTGACACCACATGGGGTCGCGACCCTGCCTTTGAAAACCGAGGCCTTAAATGATCCTTAAAAACAAACTGCCTTACATATTTTAATTAAGTATGTGACTCCAAATTTGGATTTTAGTGCCTTTTGCCGTACAATTAAAGACAATTATGCCAAACAATTGAGAGAGTGGGAAAGATCCTTCAGACCAAATCAAAATAAATCTAATACTATCTGAAGTATTTTACAAGAGCAGCTATTTAAAAATGCAAATATTCAATACAAGGCTGTAACCTTTAATAAAGAAATATGGTCAGCAGTTTTTATCACTACACCGTGGAATTTAACTCATGAAGTTATGCCAGGCTTTGTGCCGGAGTGTGGCATTCAGGAATTGGTATATATATATATATGCGTATAAGCTAAAAAGTATGAATGTTCAACTATAAAAAAAGAGTCATATTGTAATGTAAAGTTTGTAAATTGCAGCAACTGTCGAAGCTCTTCGTTCACATTTTGTACGTCCCCTTAAAGGCCAATGGCTCTGCAGTGTAGCACGTGCTCTGGTGTTAGGGTTGAATTGTGTGGAATTGGTGTGGAATTGGTAAGGGACTCTGCAAACAAACAAATGGAAAAACACGTAATTGGATCATTTTTAAGAGGTTTTTTCCTATAACGGAGCTAACTTTTCAGCCAAATTCGTATAGCCAAAAACTCTGTACTTTGTGCGGACAGAAAGAAGAAAAGGCAGAACATCTGTTTCTTGTTTGCATAGAAGTAGAGAAAATTTGGAAGTACTCATCCCATTTAATTTTATTTAAACAAACACTGACAGTTTTCCTGCAGTTGGCTCTTGTTCCAGTTACCAACTAGTTATTGATCAATTCATTAATTTCTTACATGAAGAAAGCGTTATGTCTATTTGGGCAAACCGAGGAATAACATTACTAAACAACAAACTTGTGTCGCCTAAGAAAATTTTGATCAGCAAAATATAACAGAGGTAGAAATAATTTCTCTCTTCATCGCATTAATAAAAACCTTGCTTCCCTCTAAAATCATAATTGGTTTCCACAATTAGTCCAAATACAAATAGAAAGTTAGTTTTAAATTTTTGTAATCTCTCTTACTTAATACTTAGAAGTTAACTGTACTTGTGATAAACGGAGCTTTCTTCTAGAAATTCTAAGTCGGTATTACCCTTTTAGTTACTTTATTTATATTCATTGGTACAGGATTTGGAAAAGGATAAACAGTTGTCTGAGACTTGAACAAAATACCTGATGAATTAGCTGAAAATACTTTGAAACTATGATGTTGTAATTTCAAAAGAAAATTCCAATGGAATTGTAGTCAAAATAAATTGGAATTATTTCTAAATGCTGAAGAGTATAAAATATCATATCATTCCCAGCCAGACAGAAGTACTCATAAGAGTTCTGATTACAAGACTTTTCCCTAATATTTCAGCCGTAAATAGAGACGTTGTACTGACGGAAAGACAAGAGGCGGGATAAAGATGCCTCAATGGAAGATATTACGGTTTTCGCTAGGCAAGACAAGGGTAGGCTGGATCAGGGATAACAATATTGAAGGTGAAGCACCGTTAGGGAAAATGATACGGTCCATGCCGAGGAGGGCTACGGAACATGTTATAAGAAATGTGATAAATGTCCTCCCCTTGTCATTTTTCCTTAAACTTTCCTATCGTGTGTTGGATATTTTGTCTGATACAGATATGTAGTTCATAGTTTTTCAAAAATCATATTGTGACTTTTCCTGTTCAGGTGTCTTAATTCTACCCCGTTGTCATTTAATTGGTTGCATGAATTTACTCAGAGCTTTGAGGACGAGTGCTTATTGTTGGGGTCATCTAATATGTGCTAGCAAGTTAATCTTTATACGTGTTCTTATGATTTTACTTTCAACAGACTTTTATTCTATTCTTTTCCAATAAAAAGTCTCCCTCATGTGGAAAAAGGGGAGTTATGGGTAATTAAATGTCACATCAAAGGGCAGGAACTTGAAATTATTATAAGGAAACCTTATCAAGAGGGAAAATGAAAGTGTTAAAGAGAAAAGGAAAAGGAAACGGGGACCCTATCTCACACGATTTTTAGAAGCAAAGTATCCAAGGTGTTTACTATTTGGCAAGAAAGGTTTAGCCTAGATGAGTCAGTGGGCGAGACAGCAGGATGCTACCGTCCTGCCGTTCATAAAAATAAAACTACACTAGAAGGAACAATCCCACTTGACAAGGAAGTAGCCATCTACATCATGAAGAAGAACTTATGGAAAGACTATATTATGGAAAGCTGGATACGATCATTAACTTACCTCAATTTCAAAAAAACACCAGAATGAACGCAAAAGGAACGTTCCTGCAAAACTAGGCCTAGTAACCCTAGGATTTGCTTATCGTTTTTTGCAGCTAAATATCTTTCTTTAGTCCTTGATTGATGGTCTTCCCAAAGCTTTGATTGAAATGGGAATAACTTCAGATCAACAGTCACATGCGAAAGACACCAACAACATTGAAAGAAAACCACTCATCATCCAGTACTACGGCAAATGCCTGAAGATTACACATGTGCACTTCACGAGATCAAGTCCCCGTGTGTGATAGAAATGGCTGTTCACCATGCTATGCTGGCCAGGCTGGTCAACATATGCAAACCCTCTTCAACAAGCACCTCCGAAGGGAAGGACCCCATTAAATTCCACTTCACCAAGTGTAATATGACTCTCAATGAAGAGCGAGTTGATACTCTCCAGTCATCTTCTCGGGGAAAAGGCTTTCTATAACCCTGTCCATTACCGCCAAGGATGAGTACAGCAGTAGATAACTAATAATTTCGTTGTAGTCAATTTGATGCCTGATTATCTTAATCATTTCTGTAGTGTATTTCTGGTTGAAAGTTCCTTTGTTAGTCTTGGTTCATTTCATTATGATAAAAAAAACTTAAAGTAGTAGTATTTTATTGTTTTCAGATATAATTGTCTGATGATGTGTGTATAACACGAAATATATTGCAACTAGTCGTTGCATCCATTCATTCACATTATCATTACGAGCGTCGTACATTCATACTGGCTTTACTCAATGAATCTTTTTACTCCGTAGTTTTTCAACTGAAAGAATCTTCCTCTGTAAACGTTTGGTGCAGTAGCAGGTCTCTCTCTCTCTCTCCCTGTTGTGCTTCACATCACGTATTGTGATTCCGCACTTCTCACAGTTATGGTAATATCATAAATGTGAGAATAAACTGTGGGAAATAATGTGAGAAAATCACTTCCACAACCGAAAGAACACATCTTCTCTCTCTCTCTCTCTCTCTCTCTCTCTCTCTCTCTCTCTCTCTCTCTCTCTTTCTCTCTCTCTCTCTCCTCTTTCT
>RDPX01000498.1:332183-345637 GCA_003991215.1 Morbakka virulenta | reverse complement strand
TCTCTCTCTCTCTCTCTCTCTTTCTCTCTCTCTCTCTCTCTCTCTCTCTCTCTCTGTTGTGCTTCACGTCACTTATTGTGACTCTGCACATCTCACATTGTTGACAGTGTGCAGGGCTCTCCCCGCAGTCAGTGTTCTCCAGTAGTCTCTATCCTGAGCTACCTGTTCTGCTTCAATAAAAGTGATCCCTAGATCTGCAAGGTCACCTGATATGATGTTGAACAAGGTGCTTTTGGTTCTGCCTGGTGGTTTTTTGACTGGTCGCAAGAACTCTCTAAGTCCAAGTTTGGTTGATGTTTCTTCTGGCATACGTAATACATGGCCAAGCCATCTTAATCTCCTTCTCTTGATTTGGGTACTCCATCTATTTGTGTTTGTGAGTTCAAAGAGGTCTTTGCTGCTGATGGTTTTGGGCCATTTTATGTTAATGAGGCTCCTAAGTAATTTTCGCTGGAAAACATCGATCTGATGTTCTTCTTTTTTAGTTAATGTCCATAATTCACTATTATATAGAAATATACTGGCGATGAAATCATTTAGGGTTCTGATCTTGATTTGTAGTTTTATGTTGCTTTTAAAGATATGACCTAACTTATCATTACAGGTACTGATAACTAAACCTTTCCTTCTTTTGATGTCTTCTTTGGTATCTAATAGGCTTCCAAGAAATTTACATTTTTTTCATTCTTCGCTCGTGTTTTCTCTGTGGATTTTCTATTTATCAATCTTTCCTTTGTTTACAAGTAGGTTCCTCTTCTTTATTTTATCCGGCATTTCCTTTACTATGTTGTCCACTATGTGAGCTGCGTTTGATACCCACCCTATGTCGTCAGCGTATTGTTGGTCAATAGTTGTATATATATCCCTAGGTGTAGCATGGTTATGTTCTTTAATGTGGCTAGATATGCTCTCTTCTTCAGATTCATAGGTCCTGGCATAAGAGAGTTCTTGTTCTACAGAGTTTCTTACTGGTTTCAGAGCCTGAGCCAAATATAGAGTAAAAAGTACTGTGGACACCCAGTCATTCTGTGGCACACCAATATTGGTCTTAAATTTGTTACTTAAGTCATTTTTGCATCTTATTTGTAGCTTAACTTCCTTAATCATGAGTGCGATCATATGTAACTCTCCTGTATCTAAAATTTTCGCGAGTTCTTTCATGAGGGTGTTTCTACTGACTGTGTCAAATGCCTTGGACATGTCTAGCATGAGTATGAGAATGGTGTAGTCTTTTGATGTAATTGCTTTTTCTGCAAGACATTTGAAGGTAAAGACATGTTCTGTTGTGGATCTTGATGTTTGATAGGAGGCTTGAGTGATCGGGATCTTTTGTTGGAATATGTCTGGAGTTCTGCTTATCATGCAAATTGCTAGGATTTTTCTCAATGTTGATAATAGTATGATGGGCCTTAGGTTTTCTGGTGGACCTTGGTGTTTTCCAAGTTTTGGTAGTGGAATGAGGATGCCTTGATCTACTTCATCTGGATAGTTGCCTGTTTCTGCTATATTGTTTAGTAATTCAGTTATTCCTGTTATGACTTCACTGGGTCCATGTTTGATTAGTTCACTGTTTAAGTTGTCTATGCCTGGGTTTTTGTTGTTTTTAAGTGATGTAATGGCTTTCTGTATTTCTGTGGTATCGAAAGGAGGGGACAGTAGTAGGTAACTGGCATATCATCATCATATACGCCTTCCATTGTTTGTGGACATTGCGCTAAAATCCAATATTTAAGAGTTTGTAAGATCAGTACACATTGTGCTGTTTTTGGTGCTTTAATTGATCTACAACTCTTGAAATTTTGGATTTTATTTAGACATTCCTCCGAAGAGTTTTGCCGCGTCACCGACCAAATCTTCACCTTTGAAAAGTTAACTGGTGAAAAATTGCAAAACCATTTCAGCCATATTGAGCCTGCCTTGATTTCAACTGAAAACGAGACTGATAAAACAGCAACATTATTTGGCCTGCATCCAAGTGATTTATCCAAACTCACGACGAAGAACGCGTAGTTGCAGTGAAGATGGCAAATTTAAGTAAGTAGTGCCAATTGGCAATCGTTGTTTGCACTCATGGAAAGAGTTGCGTAAATAAAAGTTATCTCTGTGATTTTTATGCATTGATAGAGGTAACAATGCTTGTTTGTTGGTATTTGAACCCTCAGTTATAGCCATGTTTGAGTTGAGCAACTGCAGTATTACATGGAACAATCTTTTTGTTTATATGCAGTTAGATTTATAAAATGGTTAAGTTGTTGTATGAATGTTGCTATTAATTTGTATTAACTAATACTGTGGATGCTGAAAGTCATCTTTTAAAGTCATCTCCGTTGCGTCGATGCTAGATTCCTGAATGTAGCAACGTATACGACAGATGCAGAGACACAGATTTTAAAACACCTAGTTAATTTTGTGTTAAATGTCACCAACAACCACTTGCATGTCGTCAGGCCAGCCTCCATAGTTGCACATCAGTAGTAAGTGTCAGTGACTATTGAGCAGAACGGACAATGGTGTGTTGTGTGGTGGTGGTGGTTGGGGGGATGGAAATGATTTGTGGAATGGATCTAAGACAATAAAGATTTTGGAAATAAATTGGGTGGTAATGCTTCTGTGCTTGAATTTGTAAGAAATTAATGGTATCTGTTTTAGAAGAAAAACCTTAATTTTTAAGAAACTATATTGTATTTCTGTATTATTTCCAGTAAAATCATTCAAATTTCTTCGATCATCTTAATATGCTTACTGAAAATTTGCACATTGATTAATATCCTGTCTTTTATATGAAAGTTTACCCAGAAAATAATTATTAGCTTAAAACGTTATGGTAATTCGGAAAAGAACGATAATAAATCCACATTTTATGCTCAGTTTTGGAGGCTATAATATTGGAAGCTGACTTGACGAAAGTAATTTGATTTGAATTTTTCAATGTTGCCTTCAGATCATATGAGATTACTATAGCATCAAAAGGACAGTTAAGCATGTCATTAAATACAAGCTATAGCTAATTTTTATACTTATTGAAAGTGAAAATTAACTTCTCCCGGTTTTTTTTATTATGAATATTAACGTGGTCACTGTTAGAAATTATTTCAGAACTAATTACTTTTGATCAGTTTTTCTTCTCCTTGTTTTTCTGTTCATTACTCCAGTTACAGTATTGTTGAACTTGTGCAGATGAGCAGGCAGAAACTTAAGTATAATCTGGATTAATGGTGTAAATGATAGTGGTGGTAAAAAGTTCATTTTTAGTCTAATTTCTGTTCATTGTTTTATCTTACTCAGTTGTATTTTTTTGCAGTGACATTGCGATTTGGAGCCATCCGGGCCGCAAGTGTTTTTCAAAGTTCTTCAAACAGGTATTATTTCCAATTTTTACATAAAATGCTGATATTTAGGTAGGTTTTTGCCAATTTTTGAAATTTAAAAACCAATTCTGAAGTATGGGCACATTACATGCATACAGATGCCATAAATGCCTTAGTATATGATGACATTTTTAAGTTCTGTATATAAATTATATAAAGTAAGTTATTGACTAAATACAAAATCTAAGGCCCAGAACTTAAGAATTCCACCATGTACATTTATGGCATCTGTGTGAATGTAATCTGCCCATACTTCATATAAACTTACATGATTCATTATGAAAATTTATAAATAGTCACACATTCAATGTCAGCGGTCTTTTCCAATCAAAAATGGCATTATATTGTTTCACTTGAACAATAAGAAATTGGTTGTGCTTCTTCCTATTTGCTTCATAACTTGTTTATTCATTGGTTTGTTTGTGCTTGAAACATCTATTGGTACACTGTTTTTCAAGGTGGTTTACTGAAGTAAATATTTTAATGTGAATTCAGCAAAGTGGTCATCTTTTACCAAAAACAACCATTATCTCACTTCCATGAGTTGGTTTTTACTATGGGATTTATGGTTCTTGGTATAGGGACAATGAAACCCATAGTACTTTTTACAGTATTCTCTTTTCTGTACTAAACAGTTAAGAGATCATCTTTCATCAGTTACTTTTGGAGGCCACATACAGTTTACTCACATTCACACAAAAGTCATGTGCCTTCCCCAATTTAATATGACCAGTTCTTAACTGGTCTTGTTTGGAGAGTATTAGATGTAGGGTTGTATGTTGTAAGGACCCTTCTACTTATGTAACAGAATGAACAAATCCATTTGCACATAATAATTTATGGTGTAGACCTGCTTCAATTTGTATCTTTTGTTACTAAAAAGCCAATGGTAGATGATAAGGAATGCATCTAAACTGTTATTCTCATCAAATACAAGTGTCCATAATAAGTGGATATGGGAATTTTTATGCTTTTATTCGTATACTTGTGCTGAAGAAATTTACCTTGGCATTGAATATTAATTTTAGAAGTTCATTCCAGATTTAAGTTATATTAGTGTGTTTACACCAAGTTTAACTTGCTTTTAAATTTATCAAGCAATACTTTTACCTGAATATCTTCATCAAAGATACAAAGGAAAAGGTGGCTGCTACTCTGACTGTGCACATAATGATTTTAGCACTGTAGTTTTTTTGTGCATTCTTTACATTTAAAAAAGGTTGTTTTATAACCTGTGATGGACTTGGCTGTACATATGGAATTGATCCAGTATATGAAGTTAATCAGGAGTGCTGTGGTTATTTTACTCTTTGGTTTTACAAAAGAAATTGGACTTTTGCAAGAAAAGTTACACCAAGAAATGCTATATTTTTGTTGTTATTAGCAGCTGGTGGTATTGAATCCCTTCTTGGACTACAAGTTATGTGTTCTTGTTGTACAATAACTATGAAATAAAATAAGAGATATGACTATTATGATACATAGTAATATTCCTTGTTATTTAAAATGTTTAACAGGCAAACTGATCAAAGGAAATAAACATTTATTTTGTCCACACTCATGCTGCCCAGGAAAAGAAGATATATCTTTTCAAGTCAGTCATCACACTGTTTTTTTTGCAAACAGTGGGATTATTTTTTGTACTCAAGTGATGATTTAATGTATCAAAGGTGGTAAGACTTAAGGATTGAGGGCATTGATTGCATTTGGATCAAAATGCTAATATCAAAACATGTTAGGACAAAAACTTGCAAAGCAAGTTGGATGATGTACTGTCTGTGGTATTGTCATAAAACAAAGAAGGTATTGGCACTGGGGATGTTAAGGCTGATTATCTACACCCCCTTGACCATACAGAAATGGAATTCCCTTTATCATCTATTGGGTTTAAAGAAATTATCTGACAGCCAGTTCTAACAACAACAAAAAACCCAGTAAGATATTGTTAATGTGATCACGATAACAATAACCCAATGGAAGTGTCAACTTTGATCATTAACGTCAACAGTTTCAATGATTGTGACTTTGTAAAAAGAGTATGCAAAATGCATTTAAAGAAATACACTCTGCAGAAGATTGTTGAATATGGTTATAAAAATTACAATACAGATTCTTCCAAAAATGATATTTATAACATGCCAGGGATCAATTGCTTCAATCATAAATAACTTAATGCATGGAATCTTTTCAAATATCTGACTACTATTATTGAAAAACTTGGACCATTAATTAAATAAAAAGTTTGTGGTAAAATTAACCCATGGTTAACCAAAGAAATAAAGACAAAAATGAACACTCTATTATTATCTTTGCCATGCCAGACATATGAATAAAGACTTGGATTGGGCAGTGTTCCAATGAACCTGAAATTATGTCTCCTGTTTGGTACAGCCATCAAAACAAACCACATGTGTTCAATATTTCAAGAGAACAGATCTAACTGAAACAATTCTGGCAACAAACAAAAAAGTTGTACCTAATCAAACACTCTGACTGACTGGCAAAATCTTTTAAATCAAATGACCTCATTCTTGCTGACAAAAAATTAATTTCAGATAGTTTTTCTACATATCTTGCAAATGTCGGTTCATAACTAACAAAACCAATGACAAACCTGCATTTGACATGAATTCTAGGTTGTAGGAAGGTGTCAGACCAACATGTCAGAGAGATAGAACAGTGCCATGTTCTTAACTCCCAGACATATAGCAGGAATATGACTGATTGCAGAAGGCAGAAATATTCCCTGCATTTAATAGTGACTGGGCTTCACCTACAGAGCATCTTAAATATTTTTATCTGTGGTGACTACAAGGACTTGGTGAATTGAACAAAGGTGACAACTATCAATTACTCAACATACAGGCCATGTTGACTAAACTATCACACACTGCTAGGAGCTATGGCTTAATGGTTAGTGCAACTGCACAATAACCAAGAGTTCAGGGTTCAATTCCCTAAGTGGGCAACTTTGGAACTTCACAAAAGAAAAAGCCATTGGTTGGCACCAGGAAGAGCATCTGACTGATAAATTCCTCACTGTCAGAGCCAAGTCCCTGTGAAGGGCACTGTCTGAGCCCCAGTTACTGTTTTTTATGCATTGGACATGTTTAGAGCATTTAGAGACTGAATGAACAGTCCACAAATTTGTTGACCCTAATTACACACACTGGGTTATTGGGAACCAAACAGCTTTGTTTTGCAGTTGAAACAGTTCTCATTTATATTTCAACCCATGGTGGCTAAAAACTAATGTGTTATTAAGGGTGTATTTTGATACATAGATGATGTATTGATTGCTACATAAACTCTTGATGACATCCATGATAAAAGATATGCTGTGGATATTATTGTAAATTCCTGGCCACTGTCAGCAAGTAAGGAATCAGAACTTACTCAGAAAGAGCCAGTACTGAGGCATATGGTTATACACAATCTGGTTGGCCTTGATATAGTTGTAGTCAATTAAAACCTTGTTGGACATAAAGACATGAATTTACTGTTGAATCTGGATTTTTGTTGTGGGATTGTAGTGTAATTTTACCTTACACTGTACAGCAACAATTTCTTCCTAGAGCTCCATTTTAGTCATCCTCTTATTATAAAGATAAAAGGCCATACACATTCATACATTGCTGGCCAGGACTGAATGATAACAAACAAACTATGGTTTGGTCTTGTGGTACTTGTCTGAACACACATAGTCTGCCCAAGAGTACATCTTTGCATATTTAAACCCCTGGCAGAAGGATCATGTTGATTTTTTTATATCAAGGGCCAACAGTAATAGTAACTAGGTCAGGTACAGATGTAGAAGCATCTGTTGTGTTTTTTAGTTTGTGTAATATAAACAATACTAGAAGGGAGGAATGTGATAAACTAATATTGGGGTTGCAATTTACTTACTGCAAATGTCAAGGAGAGATCTTCTGAATTTTTTGCTTACACAGATGCGGTTATCTTGTTTGCAGTATTTCCATCTGGTGACACCCATGTCATCTTGTGGATATCCTTGTGAGGGAAGGCTGATCCATGAATGACTAGCTTGTTTTCAGTGCAGAATTCTGCTAACATCTGGCAGTTCTCATTCATGGTACCCAGTCCATGTCTCCCCATGACTGCTGTGTAGCTGTGGTTGTCCTGTCCAAATTTGTCCTAATTTGCCAAATTTTCAGTGACGGTTTGCTAATGAATACCTTTTTTTCTTTGAAAAAAAATGTTGTAAATTTTTACATTGATTTCATTTAGGAATTATATAAATGTTCATCATTTTGTTTTTTACTCTTCAAATTGGTTTTTTTTATTCATGTTGGTCTTATGGTATATGCATTTTTTGTTATTTTTCTCAATATCATGAAAAACATGTAGAACTTTAGTGGTCTGGCAAGTTTAGTGAGAAACAAGCTAGGTGCAAGCATATCAGATCATATGACATAGTAAGTTGATGAGCTGCTTGTTGGTAACCAATATTGGAAAATGTGTATTTTAATTAATACAATACGTTGTCTTTTATTTAGTTTGGTTGCCTACAGACCACAAAGTACTGTAGCTACAAGACCAAAGGGCAAAGTGGACAATGCTGTTGGTAAGCAGACAAGAGCTAGATATTTATTAATCAAAATGAAAGTCATTTGGTTTTGATCATTATTTGTAATGATATTTATTCACTCACTTGATGTCAATCATAGGCCTTTTCAAAATGTATGTAAAAAAGTGTGTCGATATATAAACCAATATATCAAAAATGATTTTGTAGTATATTGCTAAAATGTACCTTTTATCTAATTTTGAACCATCATTAATCTCTAATTTTGTGGGTAGATGCTTGATATTTTTGTAAAATAATAAATTGAAATTTTCCCCTTCTATATGACTGGTATGTGTGTGGTGGGGTTTTTTTGGAGTGTGTGTGTGTCAAATTTTATTGCATTTCATTAGTTTGATAATTTTAGGATTTTTACCATGCATCAATTTTGAAATGGTCATCTTCTGTCATTTACTAATTAAAAATAACATATCAATGATTTAGAGGATTTTTTCTATATATAATGATGAAAGAGTAAGGAGGATTGTCAAGGTGATATATCATTTTTGTGTGCTAAGGAATAAATGGAAAAACCCATCATAAATTGTAAATATGAAAACATCTTCATTCAACTTACTTTAAAACAACCAGTATAATGGTTCAAAGTTTTTTGGGTTTTATTCACCTTATACAAAACTTGCCATCAAATTTAAATAAGTCCTTACTTTGGCTGTAATTCTTTATTCAAAATTGGTATGAATAATATGATTGTTACATAACAGGAACTTGGAAACAAAACAACTAACAACAAACAAACAATTAATAATAATAAACTTCGATTATAGATAACAAATTATAAACAAAAGACAATTGCAGTACAACAGATTTGTTTCATTTTAACTTACAGTTTCACAAAGTGGCTGAATATGATGGATCCCAAAAGAAAATTTGAGTAACTACATTTTTTAATTACAATGTAATCTATGTTTAAGATTTTCCTTCAATTAAAATCCAGGATATAATGTAACTTTTATTTGAACCAAAGAACTGAAACCAAAAAAATGCTCTTAAGCAACAGATAATTTTCACTGAGTGACTTAAGTGACAACAAGAACTCTCTTCTGCAAACAGTCCACATTTTGAAATCTTGTAGTCCTTGTGACTTAAACGTAGTTGTGCTAGTATTCTTTCTATATTCCTGACAAATTCCACTTTGTTTGCTTTTTTATTGTAAATGCTTCATTTGAAACGTACAATGGTAAGTGCTACAGCTGCTTTTATTTCAATTCCAGTTGGGTGAAGTTGTCTAATAGAATAGATTTGAAAACTCAATTTTTCATCGTGGCTCAATATCAGCTAAGGGGAATTGCAAGTTCATGATTACACCCTCTTTTCCACTGTGCACTTGATAAGCCCAGTAACTTTGCATGGCGAGTAAGATTAACTAAGTTAACTTTCATTCAATTCTGTACTGGGTCACCATTTTTGTTTGTTTTCTTTATCCCAATGGAATACCTCGACTGTTAAGTCACAGATGAGGTAAGCTGAATGCAGGCACATGTACTGTAGCCACAAGAGTGAGATAAATAGAAAACCAAATTATTATTATTATTATTATTATTATAACTATAGCTTAGGTCACTCCTGTCAAAATATACTAATGTAGCAATGTTGTTTTCATCTTATCGGATAAATCACAGCATGCCAAATGAAATCAATACACAACATTGCAGAAAGGGTACTAAGCACTCATACTAAAATTTGGGCGTTTTCCTACTTTGTAAGCTCTGAATAATAAGTTTATCAATTACTTGGGCCTTGGCTATCTTGACAAGTACATACCTCCACATTTCATACACTTTATGCCAAGAGTGACAAAAAATGTTTACCTCAAAAAATGTGTCATAACACATAACATTGCCATTTTACTTCTTAGCACCGTACAAAAACCCCAAATCAATGCTTCACCCAGAGAGTATTACAACTTTGTCAATGTAAATAGAATATTTACCCCTCTGCAAATATTCATACTTGACAATTTTCATGGAACACCACTATGCCACTAATAAATAGATTGTTTTTATTTTATATCCATCCTAATGAGTCAATATATTTAACAATGAATAGAATGGCATGTTGTGAGATGCTGTTTGTGAATTGCTTATTCCTAATTCAAGAAAATGATAAACAATGATGCAATAGGAAAAACACCCGATAAGTACTTTTGAAAGATTGGAAAGTTTGCTAAGGTGTTTATGCATGATTCTAGACCCTGTGTCTATTAATGCTTAATTAAATAATAATTTTATTAGAAAAATATGACTGCCATGGTTTATTTTAGTGGATGTATTATCTATTTCTTTCTAAACTTTTTTCTAGTGAGTAATATGATTTTGTTGTGTTTTACACTTTAGAATATGTTATGGCTGGTATTGATGATCTGGTGAACTGGGCAAGAAGAGTAAGTATTGTCAGTTTAGCAGAAATTATAATTTAACATTAACATTGCAGAATAAACAAATGAAAGAAACATATTTAGTTTGCAGCTAATTCAATCTGGGAATTTAGATCAGCCAACAAACTGAAATTTTATGTTAGTTGTTTGTTGGAATTGTCTGATAAAAATGACTGTTCCTTACCACCACTACAAAAATCTAAAATTTAAACATTTTATTCTTTGGTCAATTTGAGGAGCTGTGGCTTAATGGTTAGCGCAACTGCACCATAACCAACAGTTCTGGGTTTGATTCCCCAAGTGGGTGACTGGAATTTCACAAAAGAAAAAGCCATTGGTTGGTGCCAGGAAGGCCAAGAAATTCCTCATTGCCAAATCCAAGCCCCTATGAAGGGCACCGTTTGAGCCATAATTACTGGTGGAAATGACGTTAAAATCATAAACAAATTATTTGGTCAATATTGTATGTCACTGTATACTACACATACTTTGACTCCTATGCATCAAAGCATAGGGGCACCAGGTTAAGAGCTACAGGTAGTCCACCATCTTGCTCAGTTATAGGGTTCCTAAGGGAGGGTTGTAGTGCCCCACAACAGTCCATTACTTGATGTTTGACACCCAGAATTTTCTTGGATGCCATTGTTTTCTTCTGCCTTTCCTGCTCCCTGTAGAACTGCCTTGGCCAGGTTGTTGTGTCACATGACATGGTCAAATCACTGTATTTTTCTCTGATTGACTGCTTTGAGCATGGTTTTTTTTCTGAGTTGTGAAGCAGATATGTACTGGCAGACATATATGTTGGTGTTTCACTTTCGGTAGGAATTGTTGAGGACTCTTTGTAGGTACTTTATTTTGAGAAATGGTTATTTAAATAAAGTGGAAATAGAAAATTTGGAATGAAACAAAATCTCAATAATCTGCCATGAAAAACTTATTTTCAGATTGAACCTATGGTAGTCTGGGGCCATCATTGAGTAGGGTGTGATTTCATGAAGTACACTGACCTTATTAGTGACATTATTTGGTATTGATCTTTAAAGAATTGAAATCATCTTGAAATCATATTTGTTTTCGAATTGGAGGTGGAAATAACTGGATTTAAATCCTCCTTCAATTTAGACCAACACTGACATTAACTTTTTCAGTCTAAATGACTTATATTAACTTGTTTTTAGCTTCTTTTTTTTCCCCTTGTGATGAGACTCAGAATACCACTGATTGTGATGATAATCGATTCTAGTTATCTTATTTATAGTTATCAGATATTTTGTGCCTTGCACCTTTCCCAAAGTTATGCCTACTCATTGTAAATGCCAGTGTGATATTTAAACTACCCCTTGGATTTTCTGACTTTGTTTTAACAGAGTTCATTGTGGCCCATGACTTTTGGTCTTGCATGTTGTGCTGTTGAGATGATGCATTTTGCTGCCCCAAGGTGAGCTGTGCTGTAAATTAGCTTCTAACAGTGGGACACAACTGCACTGGTTACTACAGCTACGGTTTTATTGACTCTGCTGCCTGTATTGTATTAAAAGCGTAGATTGTAGATTTTCAAAAACATTTTACAGTTAGGGATAGTGTATTTTTAATCTAAGTTGGAGTAATTGGAATGATAATGTTAGATTGGATAAATACCACTATTAAGAGAGAGAGAAAGAGAGAGAGAGAGAGAGAGAGAGAGAGAGAGAGAGAGAGAGAGAGAGAGAGAGAGAGAGAGAGAGAGAGACACACACACACACACACACAGACAGACAGAGACAGAGAGAGACAGAGAGACAGAGGCAGATAGACAGACAGACAGACACAGGGAAAGAAAGAAAGATAGATAGATAGATAGATAGATAGATAGATAGATAGATAGATAGATAGATAGAAATATAATATTCAAGGTATTTGTATAAATAAAAAAATAATGAGAGTGCTTAGCATCCTTGAAATCTCAGTTATTCATATTAATATCATAATGTTGTTCTTAACTTCAAATTCAACAGACTACAAAATATTAAAGTTATTCTAAGTATTTTGCCTTATAATTCATGGGTGATTCACTTGCAATGTTTCCCTGTTATATTTTGTTATTAATGTCAGCATTTCTTGTCAATTGCCAATATTAAGAAAAGAAGTAAGTGCTGGTATTTTTACTGCCATTGTACGCAAGGATAATATTTATTGGTTTTGAATGGATTGGCTTCTATTTTCATCAGGTACATTGATATTCTTGAGCATACCATCCTTACCGTCCATTAGACCCATACGTAATACCTCGCCAGTTTCTTTGTTTTGGTTTTTTTTTAAATTAGGTATACATTTTTAATGTCCATTCTTTACTAGGTATGATATGGACCGTTTTGGAGTTGTATTTCGCGCTAGTCCGGTAAGCATTAATTTAATCATGAGAATTATAAAGCTTCTTTTTATGACATGAATTTAGGTTGGGATTTTTGCAATGTTTTCTTGTTATAAGACGTTTTTCTGACTTAATGAAAAAGAGTAAAAAAACTAATTTGATTATTTTGTGTTTACATTCTAAAAAGAAAGGATGAATAGTGAAAGAAATGGCATAATAAACGATTTGCAATATTGCTGAAAAGAACGACGATGAACTGCTCCTTTTGGACAGTTAAGAGGTGTTACAAACTACTGGCTTCCTTATCGTAGTAGTAGTAGTAGTAGTAGTAGTAGTAGTAGTAATAGTAGTAGTAGTAGTAGCAGTAGTAGTAATAGTAGTAGTGGTGGTGGTAGTAGTAGTAGTAATAGTAGTAGTAGTAGTAGTAATAGTAGTATTGGTAGTAATAGTAGTAGTAGTAAAAGTAATAGTAATAGTAGTAGTGGTGGTAGTAGTAGTAGTAGTATTAATAGTAGTAGTAGTAATAGTAGTATTGGTAGTAATAGTAGTAGTATTAATAGTAATAGTAATAGTAGTAGTGGTTGTAGTAGTAGTAGTAGTAGTAGTAGTAGTAGTATAGTAGTATTGGTAGTAATAGTAGTAGTATTAATAGTAATAGTAATAGTAGTATTAGTTGTAGTAGTAGTAATAGTAGTAGTAGTAGTAGTAGTAGTAGTAGTAGTATTAGTTTTCGTATTACTTTTACTACTAGTAGTA
>RDPX01000498.1:310319-322479 GCA_003991215.1 Morbakka virulenta | reverse complement strand
TCTCTCTCTCTCTCTCTCTCTCTCTCTCTCTCTCTCTATATATATATATATATATATATATATATATATATATATTGTAGAGTTTCGACGTGGGAGAATGAGGTTATCCTTTGCCACAACTACCTCCTGGTCACCCTTGAGCAAGGTTTAGTACCTGTTAGCTGTCCCCGAGTCCAAGAAATATCGGGGTGGCATACGGCAGGGGCTGGTCTGCTTCATGGGTAGAGGGGACTCTTTAACTTTGGCTGGCAACCCTTTTAGTGGTGGTGACATGACTGGGAAAGGTCACCCCTAAAACCAAACTCTTATTTAAATTATGATGAATACAAATAATGAACCAGACAACGGCGTTAACGGGACTGGAGGTAGCGCTGCAAGTGTCGCGCCCGGCAGTGGTGGTGTGAGGCAGGACGCCCTCCGTCGTTATCCAACGTCTGCCAGTAACAACAACAATAACAGCAAGATTAAGTGGAGTCCACAGGACAATCGAATGTTATGGGAGTGCTATGTGGAGAGTGATCCTTCTGTACGAGGGTATATGAAGAGAATGCACAGCCTTTGGTTGGAACGTGGGGGCCGAATTGTAACTGATAAGCGCTTGAGATCACAGATCCAAGCCACAGTGAGCACAAGTAAGCTCTCTGAGCTAAAGAAAGGTGAGATCGAGGCAAGAGTCAGGGCGAAATGGATGGAGGCGAAAGGAGGTTTAAAGGTGGATAGAACTGGAAACGAGGAAAGAGTAGTAGCACCACAGAATGGAAAGCACGGGGATATAGATGTCAGTCTGTAGGAGGGGGCTGTGGGGGAGATTGGTCAAGTTGACGATTACGACAGTGGAGAAGAGAGAGGTAGTGTGGTTAAGGGCGAAGTCCTGGATGATGAAGATGATCTCCCTGAAGTTTATTGTCTTCAGGAAGCTGACCAGCTAGATGAGGAACATACCCTAATTTTACATCGAGTGAGAGAGGTCATGAGAATGTCACACGACTTCAATGATGGTAATGCATTGGAGCATGACTGTCGGGGGGTCAATGAACAGGTACAAAAAGTACACAGGGTGTTGGAGAATGTCATAACTAATGACATAACTGAGACAAATAAGCTTCTCTATTCAAGGGCTTTTGTCGTATGCAAGAGACGAGGTAGGATGAATAAAAGTCATAAATAGCGGGAAGGAGGAAAGAACCCTGGTGGAAAAGACGTGAAGAGGGTAAAGTGGAGGAAGGACTTGAGCAAACTAGAGAAATAGCGAAGGGGAAAGTACGAACTAAGCCACTCTGAGCACCATGCCATGAACAACAAGTATGATCTTGATGATGCTGGCAACCTCTTTGTCACTGAGATACTGAAGTCAAAAATCCACGCAGGTGCAGTCAAAATCAAAAGGTTCCAGAACAACAACTTGCTACATCGTCAGAATAACCTCATCAAAAACAACCAGAAGCAGCTCTACAGGAGCTGAATGGTGAGATTAGAAAAAATGAAGCCCCTGATCCTGGAGAGGCAACGGAGTTCTGGAAAGGAATATGGGAATATGAAACTTCGCACAACAAAGAAGCACCCTGGATCGATAAGGTCAAATGAGAACTACAGGATGTACAACAACAGGAGAACATCCATGTGACAGTGCCTGCTTCGGCAACATGGCCAGTGAGTTATGTTTCAGAGTGATGTCTCTGAAGCTCTGTGCTGCACTGATGAGCCCACAAAGAGCAAAACGGTACTGTTTGCAGATTGAGTATATGTATATGTATAATGTGGATGATAATGTAAAATGTTGAGCTCACTGCGCTTGCGTAGTTTGAGCACTCAGACAAGATCCCACAGTAACTGTTTAGGCTGTGGTTGCTCCGGCAACATGGCCAGAGAGTTATGTTTCAGACTGATGTCTCTGAAGCTCTGTGCTCCACTGATGAGCATATGACAATACCAGGGCGGTTGGCCAGTATCGTGCGATCAGTAAGGATTGGGAAGTCCCAGAGAATTGTAAAATTTTGTCCCTCTGTAACAGGTTGGGGATGGTGTTCATACCAGTTAGTGTTAGTGTTATAGAAAAGTGGTTGCAGATTTTCCAATGCAAGTATTGNAACAAGTATGATCTTGATGATGCTGGCAACCTCTTTGTCACTGAGATACTGAAGTCAAAAATCCACGCAGGTGCAGTCAAAATCAAAAGGTTCCAGAACAACAACTTGCTACATCGTCAGAATAACCTCATCAAAAACAACCAGAAGCAGCTCTACAGGAGCTGAATGGTGAGATTAGAAAAAATGAAGCCCCTGATCCTGGAGAGGCAACGGAGTTCTGGAAAGGAATATGGGAATATGAAACTTCGCACAACAAAGAAGCACCCTGGATCGATAAGGTCAAATGAGAACTACAGGATGTACAACAACAGGAGAACATCCATGTGACAGTGCCTGCTTCGGCAACATGGCCAGTGAGTTATGTTTCAGAGTGATGTCTCTGAAGCTCTGTGCTGCACTGATGAGCCCACAAAGAGCAAAACGGTACTGTTTGCAGATTGAGTATATGTATATGTATAATGTGGATGATAATGTAAAATGTTGAGCTCACTGCGCTTGCGTAGTTTGAGCACTCAGACAAGATCCCACAGTAACTGTTTAGGCTGTGGTTGCTCCGGCAACATGGCCAGAGAGTTATGTTTCAGACTGATGTCTCTGAAGCTCTGTGCTCCACTGATGAGCATATGACAATACCAGGGCGGTTGGCCAGTATCGTGCGATCAGTAAGGATTGGGAAGTCCCAGAGAATTGTAAAATTTTGTCCCTCTGTAACAGGTTGGGGATGGTGTTCATACCAGTTAGTGTTAGTGTTATAGAAAAGTGGTTGCAGATTTTCCAATGCAAGTATTGTCCAATTCTGTCGTGTGTGTTTTTATACTTCCCTGGAATTAAAATAGAACAACCAGAGACAAGGTGGTCAATTGTTTCTACTTTTTCTTCGCAAAATCTACATTTTGGATCTGCACCATTGTGCAAGACATTTGCCTGATAATTTCTTGTTAATAAGCTTTGATCCTGGACGGCAAGAATAAAGCCATCCATTTCCGCTTTCAGTCCAGAGTTTCGGAGCCACTGGTGGGTTGCAATGGTATCTACATCAGCATTATTGACCCGACCTGCGAACTGTCCATGCAGAGGCTTTTCTTACCACCGTGATTCGAGATGTTTTAACCCTAAATTTTTAGCGTTTTTCTTTGCTTCACTAGCAATCTTTGTCGTTGTTGTAAGATTGTCGTTTTCAATTTCAAGATTTAGTTCTCGAGAAAATTTGTGGGATTCTTTGACAACAGAGTGGAGTTTCTTTGAGTTTTCATGCACATTCACCAATTGGAGCTTCCAATCGTCACCATTGTCCAAGTACTGACAAAGCCCTATAGTGGACGTCTTATATGAGAGCTCCAACTGTATCAATCCCCTACCTCCTTTTAGCCTAGGAACATATAACCGGTCTATGTCCGATTTTGGGTGGTGCATCCTGTAGCAAGTAAACTGTTTTCTAATTTTGGCGTGCCTTAATAGAACCATTTAGGTGTTGAATTTGTTTCCGTCATCAATCTATTAAAATTCGAAGCCAGCTTAGAATGAGAAGAGTTTAAAATGTTTAGCCAGAAATTCGGAACTTGGTCTATTCCAGGAGATTTCCATTTGTGCCACTTTTTTAGCGCTTTGGTAATCTCATCGATGCTTGTATCATCCCATTGTTATTCAGAGATGTCAGTAGAATTACTTTCCAATTCTCTTATCCATTCAGCATTTTCATTGTGTTCTTTCTCATTTCCCCAGATGGTATTCCAGAATTCGGTGACCCGTTCCTCCGATGGTATTTCCTCTACAAGAATAACCGAGGTACTCGGTTTTCTCTCTATCACTCCTGTTTCTGAACCAGATCTTGTGGCTCTTCTTTTACTCCTGAATTGCTTCTTGAACCTTTTACGACCACCATCAGCTTTCCTTATCTCTTTTACTTCCTTCAAAGCTCTCTTCCAGTACTACTTCCGCCACCGATCGGATGGTGTTGGCTGTTGTTGCCCAGTTCACCGGCAATTCCTCCCAAAACTCCTCTTGTATGGCTTCTTTTTTGCTCTCTTTACTGTCGTCGTCATCTTTAATTTGGATATCATCTGTCAATGCTGAGTTGTTACGCATTCCCCCAGTAGAGCCTTGCAATCCATTACTTCCTTCAGGTGACATCTTCTGCAGAGGATGTAGTCAATCTGGGTGATGAAAATTCCACTGAAATACTTTGTCCTACGTTGGTCTACTTTCTGCAAGAATGTGGGTGGAATTGCAAGATCGAAGCTGGTTGCCAGGTCTATAATGCCATCACCTGAGCTGTTCCTTATACCAAACCCATGTCTGCCTTATAACCCTTGCATCACCGACATTTCCTTCACCCACATGTCCATTTATATCTCCCCCTACGAACACTCTGTCTTGTGCTGGCAGCTGGGCGATCGTTATGTCCAGCTCTTTCCAGAACTCCTCCTTTTGAGCCTCGTCGCAACCCACCTGTGAAACGTATGCACTCACAGCACAGAAGTTTTCGGCGTTTACTTCCTATCTCATGTACATCAGCTTGTCCGACACTCCATTGCTACCACTCCTGGTACCAAACGTTCCTCTAAGAAAACGCCAACTCCGTTTCTGGTTGTGTTGGACCCACGATAGTACATATTATAATCTCCTCCGATATGTCTAGTCTTAGCTCCTTTACATTTAGTCTCCTGCACACACAACACTCTTATTTTGACAGAGAAAATAGAGAAATACCAGTACCTTGCTAGAGTGATTAAGAAATTACAAAACACCACAGCAAAAGTACTACTCGAAGAAACTCATCTATGGGAAGGAAAAACTAGATAAGAGTAAAGAAAATTTAAGACTGTTGTCCTATATTCATTCAAAATCCTTTGTAAAGTTCTTGGAATGTGAAGAGTCTTATTGATGCCATGCCTCAGGAAATAAATTCCATTAGCGATGATGTTAGTGTGTGATCATTACAAAATTCAATAAAAAATAATTAAGAGACAAATAAAAATATTATTATTTTCTAATCCTTGGCCGGTTTAGCAGCGACTACCTTTGACAAAATTGTACATTAAATGTCTTGTTTCAATTCATTGTTCAGGCGCCTTCAATGTCTTTCAATGTGCTTGGTACGGATTTTAACGCCCAGGTTGCCTTTTTCTGGAAATAGTAGACATGAGGCCATCCAATATTTTGCTGTCATCACAATGTCAAAACAACACTTTTTTTATAAACAATGTGTTGCTTTATGACAAAAAGATTTCTACAACACCAGCGAGTTGTTGTCACCTTGCTCCTTTCACAAGCTTTTCTTGTTCCGATTGAGAAAAATAACCAATAACCACGAGGCACTATACTGTTCGCATCACATGCCCCCATCTTACCTATGACTGCTCCCTGTGGTAATAATCATTGTAGCATGTGCCCGAATAAGTATTGGAAGCCACAGGTTAATTACGTAAAAACGTCTAGTAAATCCAATATCGTGAAGCTCGCTGGGGATCAAAGCTGACAAAAAACATCCAGGCTCTAATACTTGATCCAGTCTATCATATTTCAGAAAGGTTGAGAAATGTAATTCTCATTAATAACTAGCATCTGCATAACAGTCAAAGTCACTAAGACGTATCTGTACCTAAAAATGAGACCAGATATTCTTTTTCCTGTCTGAAAGTAAGACCTCCGAGATACGAGGAGAGCTCATTCACCTTTGCGGTCAACCACTGCGTCTCTTCTTCGTTGGCTCTAAAATAAAGCAAAAAGTTTCAATTTTTTCACACTCCTATTTACTTATAAATTTTAGAAAAGACTAATAGTAGAGTTAAATATATTACAATTAAAATTAAGTCTGAGTCTCGATTATACAAATGGAAGTAATATGAGGTTGGATAAGCAAGTCAATTCATGTCAGGCAGTTTCAGCCAGGAAACTATGCACACGCTTACCTGCCAGCAGGGTATTTGGTCCAGGTAGATTAAGGCAGGAGACAGAAAACAAGTACAGGAAACAGGCGAGAGAGATTAAGTAACGATCTCTACCGGAGAAAAATTAGGAGAAAGGCTTCAAGGAAGGATAAAGTCATCATCCAAAACCTTAAAGCGAAGCTGAATGATGTTAATTTGGTTTCAAATAGACTGAGGATAGTAAGGGAGCAGTGGGTTAATAAGTGCCGATATAAGGAGATCAAGATTAAGAAATATTTCGATAGGAGATCGAGAACAAAGGAAAACATTATGTACCAGAGAGATCAGAACAGTTTCTTTAAGAAGGTAGAAGAAAATGATGCTCGAGAGAGTAAAATGCCTGACATAGAGAAATTTATGGAGTTCTGGGGAGACATCTGGAAAAGAAAAGAAAGAAATCCAAACATGCCATGGATGGAAGAAGTGAAACGAGAACTCAGCGAGAAAGTAAATTTGGTAGAAGACCTTGACATTAAGAATTGCAATCTCCGGAAAGAAAAAAGGAAAAGGAAGAATTGGAGAGCCCCAGGAATCGACGGTATACAGAAATACTGGCGGAAAAAATCTGCACCTGCCCAAACGGCGTTGATCAATGCATTTGTCTTGATGAAATCGGATAATAACTTAATACCAATGTGGTGGCCAAAAGGAAGAACAGTCCTTATACCCAAAACCCGAAACCTCAGTAATGAATAAAACTATCGACCAATCACCTGCTTAATATGCCTCTTACAAGTTACTAACACGTATCATTGCAAAGTATCAGAGAAAACACATTGTAGCGAATGAAATTTGGGACGAAGGCCAGTTGGGAGCATTCAATATATTATTATTATCATCATTATTATTATCATTATTATTATCATTATTATTATTACTACCTTTATCTAAAATATCTTGAAGCATGTACCATATAAGTCGATATCTATGGATTCTTATCGCCATGTGTTTTAACAGGAGATTCCTTGGAGCCTGGTTTGCTGTTAGTTACTCCACAAAGACAGTTATACATACTTGAATTGACGGTGGGGTATGAAACAAACCTGGATAAAAATGCTTCTCACAAATATGAAACATATCGTTCTTTGATCCGTGATTTACATTCCAGCTTTTCGAAAGTTAGCTTCGTAAATCTTTCCATTAGCTCTTTAGATATATTCGGTAAATCTTGTATTACTTTCAGTGAGATGTGCAACACTTTGAACATCGACAACAAACACGAGCTCTTTCTTTCAACCAAACTTTCTAATATAATCATTCGCACCACATACTACATATTCTGTCGTAGAAACCAACAATGGACGGACCCTGAATTATTGTCGTTTTATTAATTTTGTTAGTAAAATATTTAATTTTGTAAAATAGGGAAACCAATGCAAACATGGATACCATAGGTCATTCCAATACTCATAATGCGCTATTGGGTCATTCACTTAGCTCACTCACCTAAATAATCCCTTGGTAGTTCCATATCTAAATGGCCATTACTGCTTCAATAAGCTCACTATGAAAATAATTCAGTCAGTGTAGAATGAAAGCTACCAAGGTTTTTCCATTTAATATCCTAAGAATTCAACTAATCTACAAAAATCATTTGAATCTTTCTATGCAGAGAAATGAAACTCCAAATTCTATTGACTGAACAAAATACTTCGCAATATGGATGCGTGGAAACAACTTAAAACATTCCCAAAATTGGGATTTTTATCAAACAACTGTACCATTTAAAAAAAACTATCCACGAGTTGACTATGTGAGCCAGTTGATTAACTGTTTCATCTCTACCTCTAAGCAAACCGCAAAACACATAATCAATGACTGTGCCACCTTCAAACCACCTGGTGGCGCCAGAGCGCTGAGAGAGCAGCCACTGAGTGATGAGCTACAGCAATGGCTGCAGATGATGGAGTGGTAGAGAAGTCATACGAAAGAAGAAGAAGAATAATCTCTACCTCTGGAAATTCTTGAAGAGCAAGAATGATATATTACTTGTAATGTTCTGAGAAAAGACCTGGATTTGGATTTGTACCTAAATTTCACTTGGAAAGCTATTAAAAATTATAAACAAATATGACCTTACCTCAAGGTGTGACCATTACAAATTCTAATTGGGAAGAGTTCCAGCTTTTTTAACCTAGACTTTCCATTTCCCATTCTTCTGCCTTCCTCATTCATTTCTGAAGATTCTTTTTCGATGAAAATTTTATACACAAAACTCAAGTCTGATCGAAACCTTTTGAAGTCTTCTCCAAACGATTCCTGTAAACAGAAATTAAACTTTTAAACCTCAAAAGTTTGATGCAAGTTTTCAAAACAATTATTGAATTTTTGCTCTAAATAACTTTTCTGTGTGAAAAAGTGTAAAATCATAAGAAGTATGAAACAGTTTAAACACAAAATGCATTTGTTTTATGCCTTTCTTTGTCTATTCCTTTTCTCATAGTTAAGGGCCGAGGTTCACTGCTGCCGCATGGACCATTGGCCATCAATCCTCCAATGCTTGCGTGCTAATTGTGGAGGAGATCGACACTACTCTTTGATGTCGTCCATCCAGCGTCGTTTACTTCTGCTTCTGGTGGGTGCTTCATCGATTTTGTCATCATGGATATGCGTATTTATACTCTCTTCTCAAACCTTATGGAAAGTGGTTCTTTTTGCGAACAGTGGTCACCATCTGCCTGGGAACGTTTCTCTCCTTTCGTACCAAAGCATTGGCTCAATGGCTACGCCAATTTATGAGATTTTTATAACAAAATGTCGGGGAAATTTTTAAAGGAATTTCATTTTCTGTTTTGATCGACCGGATCATTTTTGCATGATTCAATTTCCAAGACAATGCTGGTATTTTTTCTTTCAAAAAAATTCCCTTTGAAATATGTAATAGTTAAACAAAATGCCTAAAACGTGAGCCATCACCAAGATGCCAACTCAGCGACAAGAATATGTTCAGGGATCCCAGATGCCATAACTAAATTCTTCTACTCTACTCTTCGGTTGAACGTCCGTGGTTCCCTCTGTTTGGCGGTTGGACAATGCCACATTGAGGCTTGGCTCGAGCGCGCCACACTGAGCGATCTTCAGCAAGATTATCAGGAAGACGAAGATAAGCAAGATCTTTTTTCACGCAGTGAATCCACTTTTTCTTTTGTCCGCCTGCAGCAACATTTCCTTCAATTTCGAAAGTTCGAATCGTATCGGGCCATTTGTCGCCCATTCTCTCAAGATGCCCAAACCATCTTCAGCGACTGTATCTCAGTTGACTAGTGATATCACAGATGCCGAGCATCTCTCTCAAACTGGCAGTTGATTTGCGATCGCTTAACTTTACAGAAGACATCCAGCGGATCATAGAGTTTTGATTCCTTTCTAAGCGATATTGGTCATCGACTTTCAAAGCCCTGGTCTCAGACGCATATAGAAGAATGCTTCTAACGCAGGTCCGGTAGACATAACCCCGCTGCCTCAGCGAAATCTGTCTAAAACTTCGCCATGCTTTACAAACTCGATCCGTAGTTGCATCAAAACATGTGCCTGACTGGTTGATGGTATCTCCAAGATAACAAAACGATTTGACGACTTCAAGTGATTCGTCTTGAATATTGATGATTTCAGGATCATTATCATTTACCTCTGTTATTTCACCTCTGCATTTTCTACATCGAAAGTTTGGATCAACTCTAAGAACCTTAATATTAGTGCATTTGTGATGGGTCCAATGCTGGAAGCCCGAGCAAAAGATCGAATTACTACCAACGCCAAAACCACAAACCCCACATGGGTACTTTGATTTGTCTTTCTGACAAGGAGCATTATGCTTGCTGAACATCACTTTCGTTTTCTTCATATTAACTCTAAGCCCTTTTGAGGCCAAGTTTTCTTTCCAGATTTTAAACCTTTCAATGAGACGGAGAATTGAGTTGGCTGCAATTACCAGATCATCCGCGTATAGAAGTTCCCACGGGCAGCCAATGCGAAACTCTCCCGAGAGTGCCTCCATCACGATAGCAAACAAAAGAGGACTAAGGACAGAACCCTGTTGTACACCGACTTTAACGGTGAATTCATCACTGCGACAAGAGCCAAGATTTACCTTAGATTTGGCATTTTCGTACATTGATTTTACAACTTCAATTAGCCACTCCTTGATTCCAAATTTGCGCATGGACCACCAACAACAACTTTTTTTACAACTTTTCGTGGGATGCGCAAAGTAAAGGTTCTTTTTCATACTGATGTGTTTCTCATGAAGTTGTCTAAGGATGAAAATGGTATCTGTCGTTCCTTTTCCAGGCATAAAGCCAAATTGCATTGAGTCAACATCAATTTGTGATCTTATGATAGGCTCCAGTATCCTCTCAAGAAGTTTTAGAACTTGGTCGAGCATTTTTAGGCCGCGATAGTTTCCACGATCTAGTGAGTCACCTTTACCTTTGTAGCAGTTGATTATGTACGACAGGTTCCAGTCGTCTGGTATTTCTTTCTCATTGATTATTTTATTAACAAGTGTTGTCAACAACGTGATTACTCTTCGACCAGCTGCGTTGATCATTTCACTGGTGATCTCAGTTGGGCCTGGNGGATGAAAATGGCATCTGTCGTTCCTTTTCCAGGCATAAAGCCAAATTGCATTGAGTCAACATCAATTTGTGATCTTATGATAGGCTCCAGTATCCTCTCAAGAAGTTTTAGAACTTGGTCGAGCATTTTTAGGCCGCGATAGTTTCCACGATCTAGTGAGTCACCTTTACCTTTGTAGCAGTTGATTATGTACGACAGGTTCCAGTCGTCTGGTATTTCTTTCTCATTGATTATTTTATTAACAAGTGTTGTCAACAACGTGATTACTCTTCGACCAGCTGCGTTGATCATTTCAATGGTGATCTCAGTTGGGCCTGGTGCTTTTTTCTCTTTCTTCATGGCATTTACAGCCTTTGTTGTCATCTCTTCTGTGAAGAGTATAGGTGGTCCTTCAACTGGTTCATGGATACTCAGAGCGTCTGGGTTCCAAGAAAACTCCTCGTTAAGTAAACCTTCATCATGCTGCCTCCAAGCTATTAATCATCATTGTCTGAAATGGCTAGGCCTCCATCATCATTTTGAATGCAATTTTCGTTTATCACATCCTGGTTTTCATGTTTGAGATGTTTTGCTAACCTAAAAATGTAATTTTTTCCCTCCTTTCTTTCTAAGCCCTCGATTTTGTTTTTCTCTGCTTCTTTTTTAGCTAGATAAACAGCTCTCTTGGCTAATCTCTTTGCATTCAAATAATTTTCATTACTTCCTCCGTTTTTCCACTCTTTCCATAGCTTGCGTTTTTCTTTAATAACATTAGAAATATCGTCGGTCCACCACCATGTCACTCTCTGTCTTTCAAATCCACCTTTTGTCTTCCCGACTACCTTATCTGAAGCATTCAGCAACAATGATTTTATGTCTTTCCACAAAGTGTCTACATCCTGGTTATGGTCAGGAGTGTTGCTTGCAGGGGTTGTCTCTTCTATCGCCTTTCTAAAGTCAACTTGTACCGCTTGTCTTTCAGTTTCCAGGTTTTGCGACGTAGTTGTCCTACGAGCTCTTTTGAACTTTGTTTTGATGTTCAATGAGCTAACAAGAAGTTCATGCTGTAAGGGACACTCTTCCGAATTAATTACGGTACTATCTTTTACTAGTTTTAAATCAGCTCTTCTCACAAGAAGGTAGTCGATCTGGCTTTTCTGATTCCCGGAGCAATAGGTTATAAGCCGATTGTCTGTCTTTTCAAAGTATGTGTTCACTATTGCAAGTGCATTTGCTACGCAGAGATCAAGTAGTCTTATTCCATCATTGTTACGAAATCCGTATCCTCTACCTCCATGAACCCCTTCAAAACCGTCACAGGTTCTCCCAACATGTCCTTTAGATCACCACCCACAAGCAGTATTTCATCATCAGGAACAGCAACAATCAAATTTGACAATCTCAGATAAAATAAATCCTTTTCATCATTTGAGAGGCCAGTTTGTGGAGCATAAACAAATTTTATGTTCAAGATGACTTTCCCAAACAAGATACGCAGTGTGATTATTCTGCTGTTGGTTCTTGTTACAGATATTACTTGTTTTACAAGACTTTCTTTAAGAAGGAAGCCCACACCTCCTTGACCAC
>RDPX01000498.1:250679-298719 GCA_003991215.1 Morbakka virulenta | reverse complement strand
GAGAGAGAGAGAGAGAGAGAGACACACACACACACACAAGACAGATAGGCAGAGAGACAAGACAGACACACACACACACACACACACACAGGGAGAGAATGAGAGAGAGGATGGAGTGGAAAGAAACTTCCTTGATTGGAATAACTTGGTTATGTCAGTGAAGCATGTAATTTAGGTTTTCAAGTTGCACATGTATTGTTTTTTTTGTTTGATCAAGAAAGTTTTCGGTTTTGCACTGAAAAGTCTATTGCACTGCATGTACGACCGACACAACCATAACACATAGTTTTCGTCTTGGATTTTTTCATTCTTTTACTTTTCCAAGAACACAAAGTTATTCAAGTTACTGTACTTTCTTTTAATGCCCCCAAAACGACCATTGTTGTTATGTATTCTATCTGGTCAGTCATAGACCTTCTCATCAACGTTTGGCAACTGTACAACAATACTGAACAAGCTAATAATTTCAAGAGAGAGAGTCAAGGTGTTTGAATTTCCTCAAGGCAATCAACAAATGATTTGTCATCCAAAAACAAAAAGACACATGTTCATAACATTGTGGAACTTGTATATGTACTTCTTGAATAACAGTTAATCAGGCACAAAATATTTAATGTTGATACACACACATGTGTAAGTAGATATAAAATGGCAATTTTGCTGATGATCAATAAATAGAGCTTTTTGTCAAATTAATGATAGATAAAATGACATGGTGAAATAAGATGATTCAACATCCACCAGAATGATGTAAAATTTTCAAATAAACATCTAAACTTTCATTTTGGCTACTTTTTGAGCCCCATCTTTCTGAACAACACAAGGTTACCAAATATGTTCAGGCATGTTTAGGCAGGTTCCACAGTTAGAGGTTAGAGTGTGAAGGTCACTTTATTCCAATCAGCTACTTTGAATTGACATCCTGTTTGTTGAGGGGTTTTTCCATGAGCTGTCAAAACTGTTAAACCACATTTCAAATATGAAATTAAATCTGAGATTTAAAACTGCAGAAGTGCGAATGTGTTTACTTTGACATTTTGTTATGTAAGAATTTTTTTGGATTTTCTTTGTTTTCAGCTGTCAAACACCTATAGAATTGCTCTACTTTTGTGTATATTTCCGTGTAACCATTGTCAAAACACGAGAACGTGCAAAACATCTTCAGTAAGTAAGTATAGTAAGTTTTTATTTGCCACAAACATAAAATGAAAAATGTTTACAAATGTTTAAAAAAAGAAAGGCCTATAAATTCATTAAATTACAATTTAAAGTTAATTTACAAACTTTTGTATAAATTAATACTAAAAAGAATGTTGCATAAAAATATTACAATTTGAATTGAAATAATGACAGGAAAAAAGATCACCCACAATTGAAGTGGCAGGGTTAACATTAAAAGGTCAAACTGACCTTATTTCCATAATGGTTCCTTATAAATATTACAATTTGAATTAAAATAAAAATAATGACAGAAAAAAAAGCGAGAAAGTTTGCAGTAAGTACTATTGTGTTATCTGGTGAACTCAATTTTATGGTATTTTGATATGGAGTAGACATATTGCACATGCTCACAGCCATTTTGTACTTTAATTGTGTTGAAATACAGCTGATAAACTACTAGGAAGTGTAAAGTTAGGGACATCAGCAATATGCGTAATAGTTTTGCTACATCTCTCCTTACACCACAAAAGAAACCACAAAACAAGATAAATAAAAATAGTAAAAAACGTCAGTGAGTTCATTTGATGAACATTAGCTCAATAGTCTCATTGCCTTTCAATAAAATGTCTAAGAATGTATAAAGTCTTTTAAGTATGCTGGTGGATTTCTTATTCATTTCAATCTACAAATGTTAATTGGTTCATCTAAACTTAGGGTCTAAGTTTTGGTTTTCTCCGGAGCAGTGTCCAAAAACTCATCACTAAGTTCGATTTTGAAGGTGGGGTCTTCAAATTGTACAAGCTGCTTTCTGATTTTACCTTTTTCATCCATCATTGCGAAGGATCTTCATGTTCTGAGCTCCAGATATATTAGTACTTTATTCCAACTTTATTTTTCTACATACGGCCAGTGTCTTTTCTTTTCAGCTGTGGCAATCGTCTGACATACTGGTGATGATTTTTCTTTTGACCATCCCCAAGGGCTTGCATTTGTTTATCAGCATCCTGTGGATTCTTTGCAAAGAGAATTGAGTTGTTGAGTGGCAATCTGTTTCTTGTCTGTTGGTTTATTAATAACTGTACATAAGAGAATTCCATTCCAGAAATCGGGGTATTTAGGTATCCAAGTAAATCGTAATGTGAATCATTGCACTTCTTCAAGATTTTCTTTTTGGTTTTGACAGCCATTATGCTCACTCCATTCGAATGTGGATATCTGGAATTGGAAAATATGCACTTGAAACTATTTTCTTTAGGGAAGTTTGAAAACTCGGTACTTATGTATGGTTGATTGTTGCTGACTACTTCTGTTGGAATACCATGTTAAGTGAATGCTGTCTTCATGAATTATTTTTCTTCGAAGTCAAACAGGTCAGAACCAACTTTGTTCCTCTGTACAGCTGGAATGGTGTATTCAAGAAGGAGTTCTTTCCTGCCGTTATTTCTATATTTCAGAAATGGATTGCAGGGTACTATTATCTTTTATAGATTGTTAGAGATACCTAGCCAGTATACTGTGTGTCTTTCTCTTGCTCTGGTCTTCTCTATTCCGAGATGTGATTTGTGAAGTAAATTTAAAACAAGAACCCCTATTTTGGTAGGAAAAACAATTTTGTTCCCTTTAAGGACAACAAATTCAACAAGATGTAGGTCATGACGTATAGAAAAGTATTTTCTAGCCTCTGGTGTCATCTATTTTTTATCAGACCATCCATTTGGGATGTAGTACACCACATCTTTAAGGATGGGATCTGCTTTTGTTTCTTGTTGAAGCTCGTCGAGACCATGCGGAGAAATGGAAACCTCTTACACAAGTGTATGTTCCATTACTTTGTACTCAGCTGAAAGAGTGTCGTCGTCAGGCTTTGTGGATAATTGTGCACGTGATATTGTGTCAGCTACATGGAGCTCGCTCCTTTCATAAACATACGTTGTCAATGACGTACGTATTTTACGAAAATTGACAATTTTGTTGTTGTCTAGGATCAGAAAACAAAGAAATGACCATTACATGGAAACACTTTAAAAGTTTGTCTACATCGTCATTATCATATTAAACTGGATAAAAGTGGTCGTGTCCGACACGGAATCAAAGATTCATTAAAAGGGGTTATCCAGAACTTTCTATAGATTGTTCATACTTGGTACCGGAGCTTAACTCAAGCAACATTTCTAATCAAAAATCTTCTTGGTCAAATATGAACACTAGAGAAAAATCCCTGTCACACGCTCTGGAAGAACAGTAAAAAAAGCCAGAACTTTTAATTGAACAAGACTAACTTATCTTCTTAGTTTATTGAAATTATGAGAATTTAACAGACTGATTTAGTAATTCTTAGCTATCGTTAAAAACTGGGGCAGGTGTTTGGTAATTATGTTAGGATTGTTCCGCTTTGGTGCACGTGTCCGTGCAACTATTGTTGTCAAAACTCGAGAGCGTGCACAATATCTTTCTCCAGTATTTATTATCGTGTTATCTGGTAAACGCAAGTTCATTTTGAATTATCTTAATATTGGAGTAGACATGTTGCACGTGCGAATGACCACTTTGCACTTTAGTTGTATTGAAATCTTTTATAGGAAAACCAAATACGGTTTTTAATCTCAAGTCTCGCTTCTTTATTTTGTAAATTAGTATGAAAAAGTATGTGCTAAAGTGCTCATCACATTGGTCAAGTGAAAGTAATTCTTTTTTGGCTCATCACAAACAACATATTGAGTAGGAAGATGATGAGGGTTCGTTTCTTGCACCGAAGGTGAAAAACGATGCGTTTTAAAATGGAAACTCGTTATTAAATATTATTTCCCAAAGCTGTGCAGACGGTTCAATGTTGATAAACACACTCCTTAATACGTTCAAGGTGTTTTTAGGGTGTTGAAATCTTCTTTTTTGCATCCATCTTGTTTCCATATGCAAGCTTTATATTACCACGAACTTCATTATCAAGATAGTCATTAATCTCATCTTCAATTTCCTTCGTCTTCTTTACCTTCTCACTAGAGAGTATTACAATAGCTTTCTGATAACAAGATTTTTTCTTTACTGCCTTATTCAACCATGGGTAATATTTCTGAGTCTGATAACAACTCTAGTTTTACCCCAATAATCTTCAAAACAGCTTTCCAAGATAAACCAGGAGCTGTGCAATTCCACACTGGGTCTAATCCATAATTCTTTCTATATATTTGTCTAAAGCCTGAAGACGTTAGTAAGAAGCAAGACATCAAACTGATTGTACAAGTCATGGCAATCCCTGACAGTCTTCATCCCGGACTCTTGCCATATCTTTTGTACATACTCGTAGTGTTAATAATTAATAACGTTACTACATAGTTTATAGTAGAATGCTTCTTTAGTTAGCAGTTTAGTCTCCTTGAGTGAATTGATCTAATCATGTAAATATACACCATTCTAGGGATGTGATTGTTGTTTTCTATTATAGAACTTAGAAGTTGTGAAACCAGTTTTTACCTAGATTGGCCACTAACTTATACAAGCTAAAGGCGATGCACTTCAAAGGGTCAATGAATCTTAGCTGTGGATTTACATCTCTCTTCTCTCTTTTGTTATCAGTGTAGGATTCAGCAACAATTTCTTTGCAAAAGTTTATGTACTTTTCCTCATTATCAGGGGTGCAGTTAATGTTTCCCTCACTTGCCCAGAGATACTTCATAAAGAAATATCCATTGAGATTATGAGAGAATACCTTTAGAGTAGAATGAATATGCAGCAACGGAATATAAATGAAAGAATGGGTGATGTAGATAAAACTAAAGAACATCAGAGATTATTTGAACCTATTATTCAATTGCACATTAGAGCTACTAAAGAGCTTGAAAGGTATATAGCACGCATTCGACGTAAGCTAGAAAATCTGAATGGTGAGATTGGGTGAACAACAAATTACAATCAGTACTGCGTCTCTCTACACCTAAATCTGAAGTTCTTGGGCCTGTGGATGGTGATAATTTGAGACCAAATAGAGGGAGTCTGATACAGTATTGACATAATAATCTCTAACCATCCGTATTGTAAAACAAAGGGAGTATGGGATTACAAGGTTTTTTTCCTTAACAAATTTTTGATTCTGTGTACTCAGGGGAAGCTATTGACAGTAAAGCACCTAGACAGGAAAATAAACAGCAATGAGATTAACACAATATCTTACACCAGAATTACAGAAAGAAACACAACAAACATAAGATAGATATGGTGCCACTCCTCAAAAACAACTCACTTCCTGTCACCCAGCACTTGCGCACTAACAAAGTACAACATAGCTATGCTTAATTACTCCAGTATCCTGACGATGGGAGAAGTATATATTGAAATGTAGTTCAGATAAAGCTTACGATTCACGACATGACAAATATCCTACATCAACGGATATTTTATCTTGGAATTTTCCAACTGCACAAGCATTACATTTCATTAAGTTGTAGATAGACAAGACTTATGTTGTTGTCTCTCTTTATTGCTGACGAGGCCTGATTTCGAATTAATTTCAACGAGGCTTGCTGATTGCGGAGTCTCAGTAAACGTTTGACCTTTCTACAATAAGCCATTGTAGATTATGATCATCATTTCGTACAGTTCTGCAGCTCGGTAAAGAAGTATTTTTTATAAAAGACTAATTTAACCAGCAGCTTTTCTGTATCGTTTAAAGAAATTTAAACTCTGACCCACGAGGTATTCCTTTGTAGTGGGGTTGTTTATAGTATGTTTATATTAAGCTTCGAACGATTTCCGTGTTTTGGCAAGTTTTCTTGGCTGTCCCAAATAGATCGTCGGTCTTTTTTTAGATATTCCCACTATTGTTTAACGGTGCTAATATCTAAAAAAACCCACGTGTTGTAGATATATATGATAGATGAAAAACAGAACGATCCCCTAAATCGATCATTGGGAGGCCATCCGATAAGACTGGATAACAAATGTAAAGTCCATTACCGTATCGAACGGTCTACTAGGGGGTAACAGTCAAATAACACAAAGTACATTAATTAAATACTCCGGTGCGAAATAAAAATCGTTTCAGGGTGTTTCTGCTTCTTCCCGACCCTTTGATAAAAAGCAGGTGAAAAGGAACAGTGTTCTAAACATTTTAGAGTCTTTCCCACTTGAGGGGACTAGAAGAATATGATCTCCTTCACTCTTGGCGACTATGAACTAACGGCCTCTTTAACACCCAGTTTTCTGATATTCTCACACCGTCTTTAGCCATGTCTTCTTTTACCCTCTTATATGGTAACCCGCTCTAACTACGAATCCCCTAATCCCCTATTGACTGAATGCATTTCATTCTCCTCTCCTCCCTGGGTATGTCCAAGGTATCTCAACCTTCCCCCCATAAACATATGTATATATATACATATATATGTATATATATACATATATATGTATATATTTATTTATTCGTATGAATTAATAAGAAACAATGTAAAAGGTATGAAAAATTAAAATTAAATATGTAGTAGCTTGTTATGATTCAGGGAATTTCGAATTTCGTCATCAACAGTGCTGACATCACCTCCGATGCCTATCGTACGGCAATTCAGTACATGTTGAGGTGTTTGCACGTCACCGCATGCACCTTTTGGGTTACCACTAAGACCAACTTTATGCATGTAACTGGCAAGTCGGCCATAGCCAGAGCGAATTCGGTTTAGAAGGACCCAGTGGCTTCGATTTAGGTCATAGTCTGCAGGCTTTTCTGAAGGTGTCGGAGTATATTCCCGGAGCATGCATTCGGAATTACACTAATGTCTATTCCACACGGATTTCATTAAGGCCAGGAGACATGTTTTAATTGATTTCATTTGACAGGATGTGCATTCGAGTAGATAGAGGCATTCTGCTCTTGAGGCGAACGCTGACCAAAGGAGACGTTGCTGGGTGATGAAATAAATGCGAGTCTTTCATTGCACGTTTACACAGGTTCAGAATGTTTGTCTCTTCGGATGTCTGGAGGCTCGATGCCACAGAGGACTGGAAGGAGGGTCGTAGGAGTCGATTCGATTGAACCGCTTACTGGTCCCATACACTCGTTGAGGGATATGTCAAGCTTCTTGAAGTGGTGGCTTTGACTCCAAACAGGAGAAAAGTACTCTGCAACTGAATAACGAAGTGTCAAAGCTGAGATGCGAAGGGTTGCAAAATTAGCACCCCAACGATTGCTAGCAAGTCTCTTTAGCAGGTTTCAGTGTTTGGTTGTTTTTCTGCAATGTTTTGTAAATGCTTTTTGTATTAAAGCGTTCGGTCAAGAATAAAACCGAGATATTTCAGAGTTTTTTCGAACTGGATCCTTCCACCTGAGGTTGTAAATCTGAGTTCGTAGTTAGCTTGACTGTTGTTTCGATGGAAAGTGATGGGAACAGTTTTAGATGTATTTACCAGTAAGTTGAGACGGCAGTTATGAAATTAGACTCAGTTTATCAAGGTCATGAGATAAGGTTCTCTCAATGGCCTGAAACTGTTTACCACTGTATGTAAGAGTGATTTTGTCTGTGTACATATACTTGTTGCTGATCATGTCAGAAATGTCATAGGTGTACAGATTGAAAAGTGCAGGCGCGATGATAGAGCCTTGTGGGACACCATTGATAAGTGTTCTGCAGCGATACTTTTCTTTCCCAATATGTACATGTGCCAGACTGTGTCGTAAGCAGCGGATAGGTCGACATAGACCAATGGTTCCCAAACTTTTTTTTGGCCTGCGGCCCTCTTTACACTTAAGGCGTTACGCTGAGGCCCGCCTTGTAAATGTTCATAAAATGTATACATAAACCTTTGCTGAAAGTAACATGTGACATTATCGCAAGAAAAGTTTGTTTCAAAGTTTATTCACGTTGCATTTGTTTCAAAATGTAAATACGTATTTAACAAGTACTATATTGTCATTTATACACACATGATTTGTTATACATATTCAGTGAGCAGGATGTGCTTGTTTAGAACTACACAAGTTGTCAATTCTTGGTTATATTGCCGACAAGCATACACGAAGATCATTTTCTGGAGAAAGTCTATATCTGTATTTGTTTTTCAGATTCGTCAGTGCCGAAAATCTGGCTTCGCATAAATATGTTGTTGCAAACGGTAGCAAAATCATAACTGCCTTTCGAGATAACAGTGGATACTCGGTGGCCACAGTGAGCCAGAATTTCGAAAGATGTTGGTGCATGAAACTGATTTTTAAAGTTCTGTCACAAGATATTTCGACCAATTCTTCCAGCTCATCTCCTGTAAGCTTGCTATCAGCTACTTCAACACTAAATGGATTCCTAATCCAGTCAAAATGTTCAATATTATCTGCAACATCTTTTGAAAAATGCTTGTCAAAATGTTCAGTCAATGATAACAAATGTCGTTCTTCCTCTACAATTATCACGTCACTATTTACAGAACCGTTGTTACTCCGATAGTCATTTGGTGCAGGAAACATATCTAAAGTTTTAATATTAACTTTTGTAGACCAAATATTAACTTTTTTCCTGAACGCCTCTATTTTGTCATGACTAGACAAAATGTTTGAATTTCGTCCTTGCAGTGATAAATTCAGTTCATTCAGTTTGTTAAATACGTCTGCAAGGTAAGCAACTTCACAAAGCCATATTTTGTCGGCCATTACCGAAGCCAGTTCAGCATTACTATCACGCATAAACAATAACAATTCTTCTCTAAGTTCCAACAGACGCTGAATTATTTTACCTCTTGATAGCCATCTTACTTCCGAGTGAAGCAACAAACTTGAATGCTCAGCAACCATCTCATCACAAACAATTGCAAACAAACGACTGAACAGTGGTCGGGTTTTAATGTAATTTATCACTTTGATACAAGATGACAAGACTTCGGATAAAGAATGATCAAGTTTTTTTTGCAACCAGAGCTTCTCGATTAATCATACAATGTGTTAGAGTGATACCAGGCGCTACTTTCTTAACATGCGCGACAACACCTGAGAAAGTATCAATCATCGATTCAGCGCCATCTATACACACGCCAATACAGTGGCTCCACAGCAAGCCCGACCGAACAAGGAAAGAGTCAAGTACTTTGAAAACTTCCTCCCCGGTTGCTCGCGAAGGCATTGGATGACAAAATAGAAAATCTTCAAGCATTTCGTTTTTCTAGCAATACCAGACATAAACCATCAGTTGGGATCCACTGGAAATATCTGTGCTTTTATCAAGTTGTAACGCAAAAAAGCTTGTTTTGACCCTGTCAATCAGCTGAGATTTTATATCTTCTGACATATCTTCTATTCTTCGCGCAATTGTGTTATTTGACAGTGGCACAACTTTCAATTTTGCGGTACATTTTTCATCAAAAACTCACACATGTCTATTGCACAAGGCAATACAAGGTCTTTAGCAATGTTATGAGCTTTCTTGGCACCCGCTACTCTCAGTGCCAGTAAATACGACGTCCTCAGTAGGTTTTTATTTGATCCTGTCGACTTTTTGAAAGTTACTGTTTGTTTTAAACGTTCATCCTTTTTTCTTCAAAAAAATTATTTTGGTTTGCTGGCAAACTGAGGATGTTGTGTTGTTAAATGTCTCTGCAATTTGTTTGGTCTTGGAGCTTCATTTGACAACATCTTATTACAAAGCAAACACTGCGGTTTATTAGCAGCAGGCACGCTTTCAACAAACCCATTCTAATATACTCCGCATCATAATTTTGTACTTCACTTTTCTGAGAGATCTCTTGTTTCTTTATATCAGACTCCGATTTGACTTCATCGCAAGCTTTCCTTTTCAAAAAACTTATCCATGAGCAGCGCTATCACCCTGAAAAGAAAGAAAATTTGAGCGTGCAGATGGTACAGATCTTGCGTTTTTAAAATAATACATGTGCAAATAACGTTGGAATACTTATGGGCGATAAGGCAAGCTTTACGTCATTGAGACATTAACATTTTATATATGTATTTTATTTAGTAAATAAATGAACAAAGCTTATGTAACAAAACATTACAGTACCTGTGTGCTTTTTAGCTCCGTCAAAATTATCTGAAGGAATGCATCAATTCAAAGTGAACAAAAATTTCCGCTTTTATTATTTCACAAACCACGAATTTTATTATTTACCGGTTTCATATTATCTATGCAGTCAAAAAGCAGAAAAATTTCTAAGAAAACCCTATTTAAAACAAAACTACCCATGGTAAAACTTTGCTCTCCGCGACCCCTTAAGTTTGGGAACTACTGACATACACGATACCGAGACGATACCAAACTCCATTCGTTTGTCAAAAGAAGTCTCTATGTCTTCCGTCAACTTAATCAAGGGTACAGCGTCCTCGTCTAAAACCGGCTTGTTCTTTGGGGAGAACAGATTCGACAATGGGTTGAAAGCGGTTAAGAATTAGGCGCTCGTAAAGTTTATACCCTATGCACAGAGGGCTATTCGGTCTGTAGCTCTTGGTGCTTTCTTTTGGTTTGTTTGGCTTAAGAAGAGCTACGACTTTGGCAAGTTTCCAAACTTCAGGAAGCTTTTTCGATTGAATGCAGTGGTGGTCGAAGAGTGACTGGAGCCACTGTTTGCAGTTCTCGTGGAGGCGAAGGAAGAATTCAGGGTGTAAATTGTCAGGGCCGGGAGCCTTCACAGCGGCTACGATTTCATCGATGTAAAAGTCACTACTCAAGTTCTGGCCAGGTTGAAGGAGCATTCCATGTCATCTTCACTTATCGGTTCACGTCTCTTGTGAAATCACGATTATGTTTATCGAACTTCTTCAAGAGGAAAGGGGCAACTGCACTTGCATTGACGGAGTGCTGGTCAGGACATACATTTTTCCTGCCCGAGTCTGTTAATGGTTGCCCAGGATTACCTACTCGAGTGTTTCGAGTCAATGCTCTTAACTGTTGACAGCAATGCTATCTTTTGCCTTGTGGTGAGATGATTAATTTGTTTTCCGTTTCTTGCCTTTCTGCTGTCGATTGAGCCTGTTCATGATCCTTCGCCAGCTCATTGGAAATGGCATCCCATTCTTGGATGTACTATTTGCGATACCCCCCGAGGGATGGTGTCTTTACCCCAATTTAAGTTTGTTCTGAAAGGCAATGTAGTAGGCGTTGGTATCATAGTATCGAGCGAGGGAAGATCATCACACATGCTAGCAGATTCTGTTCTAAAACGAGCCCAGTCAGCTTTGTTAAAATTCCAACGTGAAAGTGGAGCAGTTGGTGTGTACTCGGTCAGATAAGGATGGTATACGATGGCCGGCCGATGTTGCGACTTAAGAAAATTTTCACCGATTTTGTGGGCGGGGTGTGGTATGGAACTGTCTGCATCGAACGAGTATAATGATAAATCTGGGTGAGCAATCGTGCCCGAGGCAGTTGAGTTGAACGTTTTAAGCTGTTAATTGTTGAACAACAGCTCAAGGTCAATAGTGCTTGCCCACTCGTGGAGGGTTTCACCATCTTGGTTGTTTGTTTGGTAGCCCCGGGATGTGATGGCAGTTAAAATCCCCTGAATAAATGACCAGGTGGTCGTACAGTGGTGGTGGTAAAAATGGTGCACTCGGGAGTTTGTAGATATTGGTTATTGTAATATCATAGTTAATTGTCATAGTTAGCTACCGTGTCTCACTGGCTTCGCTCTTCTCGATCAAGTTTGGTTCCTGAGAAGGGTTGCTATGCCACGCTTGGTACGATGGATGGGTTCGATCAGTGTGCAGCCGTATCTTTATTTTGTCCTTGTAGGTGGTGTGAGTTTCCTGAAGCAGAATGACGGAAACAGAATTTATCAATGCGATGTTTTGAATGACTTCACATGTAGGTCCTGAAAGGCCTTCTGCACCAACTTGAAGGATTGCTGGCCCCGATTGTTCATAAATTTTTTCATATTCAAGTAGTAGGATATAATAATCCTTATTGATCAGGTATTGGCATTAGTTTCCTTGCAATAAGCAGGTACTTGCGGAGGGGACCACGAGATGGTTGCCCATTTCTCCTCCGCCTTAAACACATTCAACATTCGACGCAGTGGAGATCTCGGCGATACTTTGAAACATTGAAAACAAATCTGACACATAAGCCGGTACCCATCAGGCATAATTCCGGATATACCTAAGTGTTGGTCGAGTCATCTTTTAGCACCATCGATCATTACAACCAACTATATAAAGTTAAAATTAAAAATATCCACAAGCTATGAAACCAAATAGTGCCTAGCCATAACAACGACATCAAGTGTAAACAAGTGCAGATAAAACGTGTACAAACGTGTGGCGGTACAGCTACAGGATAGTGGCACTATCGCTATCTATTCCCTGATTTTTAAAACAAAAATTACAAAACACGACTATAGATATGGTAGTTCTTAAACAAAAATATGTATTATTGGCAAGAATACAACTATAATAGACAGGAACTAGATATCATATTAAAAGATAAATCAGCCAATGGGCTTTAGAGATATTACAATTAGTGTATCAAGATGACATCTGAGTTTGCTTTTGGAGAAGATGAAAAATCCCCCCAAATAATACAACAAATCAGGGCATGAGTACTTTCTTCCTGACAAACGAGGCCCTTTCAAAATGGCTCTTTTGTTGCTTCTGTTCTTGATTGCTAGTGAGCTTACATAAAAAATAATTACTTTCCTCTTTAATTGTCTAACATGTAACAGCACCTCATTTCTACAATTGTGAAAAATGTTTTCAGAACACCGTAAACCGGTCGTCTGACTAAAAAGGACCCAACATTCATGACTGCTGTATTTAAAAGCTGCTCTGACAGCTAATAAATACTAGGAATCGATAATACACCTTCTTGATCAGTACCTTATTTTAGAGAAAAAATTAATTTCTAACAATTTAAGTTTTCTTAACGGTTATGATCGCTATTACGGTAATCCATACCAAACCAGTACAGTAAAATTGAATCAGGTAATAAGCCATTATCTTGGGCTATCATAACAAGATTCGGCTGTCAAGTACCATCCAATCTGTACAGCCAATACACTGAACAGGTTAGGGGTAACGTTTCTAAACTCGACCATTCCCAACCACTATTAGAAAAGTAACGCAAAATAAACAACACCTGATATTCTGATGATGCAGTTTTTATTTCTGATGTTGAAAGCAAATTAGAAATACTTTGTACAATACTGGGATCCAAAGGAAAAAGGGTTGGGTTTCCTTGACCATCAGCGTGATTGTTTTAAAGAATAGAAAAAAACCAAACTGCACAACTTACCAAAAAAAAGGGACATGAATTAAGTGGTCATTGTCTGACCTTAAAATAGAGTACACGACATGCAGAAATCTGTGGTCACTGCAAAAGAATGCAACGAACAATTCTTACCTCTAAAACAAATGTAATAAAGAAGCAGAGGGAAACGATCACAAACATGTAAAAAAACCACTGCAAAATAAATGACGGTGCAGCTGCAGTCAAGACTGGAAGATAATTTTTAGAGGGGGGGGGGGGTAAGCAAACAATCAAGGCTACCGCTACGAATCGTAAAATCTGTAAAAACAAGAGCACTGTAAAACAGGTCACATGAAGATTGATACTCTTGTCCTGATAATTAATTATTTTCCCCTTTTATACTACACAAAGCCAAAATTTAAAGAAAACTATATCACACACACAACAATTTACTGGTTAAAACTAAAACATCTTAATATTGCCTGTGACCTTTAACTTTCACTGTTCCATTTAAGACCTAATTTGATAGAAATCAGGACCTCTTGTACAATCAATGAGAAAATCATTTAATACTATTGCAAATAAAATCACTTCTAATCTAATTTTATTGAAGAAATAAATTTCGGAAAGATACGTGAAAAAAAAAATCGCGTAAAAGGAACTAGTAAATACGGTTTTCCTTTTACTGCCATGCAAATGATCATTAGTTACTACTTAAAAAATCTTCACAAAATGGTCAGTTTCTAATATATATATATATATATATTATATATATATATATATATATATATATATATAATCGTCACAAAATGGTCAGTTTCTAAAATTCTTCCTTAAATATGACATGGAACCAAATATACGGTTTAACTTCAATCACAAAAACAAAAACAACGTGTAAAACGTAGTTACTATTTTTGAAGGGTATGTCTACCAAATTTTAAGATTGGGGAGGGTTAAGGAGAAAGTTATGGAAAAAAACAAAGCAAATACATTCAAACTATTCCTGGTACACTCTCAAATACCCATCTTTTCAAATTCATCTAAATAAAAATGTGTTTTACGATCCTTGTGTTTTACGACCCTTTTAATGACCTGGAAATACAAACATGCTTCATACCTTGATACAACAACCGACAAAAGCTCATGCCAATACCTCGCAATTTCAAAGTATTCATCAAACACCAAAGTAACAAATGTGGTCAACTGTTTACAAAGGCGTACATTCTTGTGCCATCTGTAGTTTTTTACCAAGGCAAGAATAAAAACCACACAAATGTCATCTAAAACACACAGCAGTTTAAGTTTTTACAATCTACTGTAATATCTGCGGGGAAAAAATGTTTTTCAAACAGTTTATTGTGTTTTTATTTAGGAATACAGTTTCGCCACAAAAAAACTCATCTTTCACTTTCACTATTACGCATATATTTAATAAAACTAAATATATATATATATATATATATATCGATTCAAACAATATACGCTGGTATAAGGCTATAACGAATGACTAACAAGAAAGCATATACAATGAAAAATGGCTTTTCAGGCTAATATGTCTAATCGGCACAACGTTTTCAACCGCCTTTCCACAATGGAATAAAATGTCTCATGAATTCCAACTTTGCCAAACTTGAGTAAAATCGACCAATTAAAAATAACCCTACACCAATAAGCGACGCCATTTACTTCAGCGCTCTTTCATTTCTCAAAATCGACTTTAGTTTTCATCTCCATCCATCTACAGCCTGTTTTAATTCCTTCGACGTGCCCAAACAGTTTCCAGGATTAATTAAATATTCTATTGAATATGGGAAATTGACTATTAACATTTTTAAGGGTTATGATATTGCCTTTCTCGATTACACTACAGCAGCTTATAAAATGAATCGTGATTCTGGAAAGCTTCTTTTTGCGGCCTTAACACACGGGGGCCAAAATACACAGTTTATATTTGATAACCTCATTATTAACAAAAAAAGGATTGCAAAATTTAGTCCGTGTTTAACCACTACCTTTTGCTCGTTTTTGAAAGACAATTTATGACCGAATCGCAGGGCTACTTGATAGATTTCAGTATCGCTTATTTGAATGTCAGGGTGGAATTGAAAGGTTGTCACTCAAATTATTCCCTTTGATGATCGATTTCCTGGTCAATGTCAACAATATCAAATGTTAGGCCCATGTCATCGGCGAAAGTGAGATGACAGAATTCTAACCCAAAGATTTAACGTACAAGTATTATGGATTTTAAATATTCTTTATCAACTTTCAAATAAGTAACCCTTAAAATGTGCTAGCTTTGCGGCTACTGTGTTAAAACAGCAACCAACTGACTGGCAAGGCAAATGAAATTAATGTCTACACTTCACATCACACAAAGGTTGTTAAGCAAACATCCCACCCAAAAATCCTATCCGAAAACATGCATAAAACCATTCAAAGCCGCATATTGTCAGATTGAAAAACGTAAGCTTAAACCAGAGGAAAATAAGAAGAAAGTGTATTACAAAATACACTTTTTAATTGAGTAGTTAGTTTCAATCTTTGCTTGTATCAGACATTAGAACTCAAAAGTAAGCAAAATGTAATCTTTCTAAATTATAAGAAAAGTATCTCCTTATTTTTTGATCTGATAAGTTGGATTGGGGTAAGGAAGCCAAAATTGTGTTGTGTGAGTAAACGGGTGATAATGACGGGGCGAATTAAGTCTGGGCTCTAGCAGTTACAATTCCAACCTTTGCTTTCGACCGGCTACAACTTGTAATCGGCAGCTAATCAACAATGATTCGTGTCCAAGATAGATGCATAACTGCAGTATATTGGGTAAAAACTCATGTACGATTTTGAACAGTGTGTGTTATTGAATGATTAAAGTGAGTTAACAATTATTTACAGCCAAAATAGTTAGGCATTGGGGGATAAAAAGGGAAGGTCAATTAAAATTTATCCATCTGATAAATTCTGTGTGGTCTGTACCATTAAAAACACGGAAATGCATCTTCTGATACAAATATTTTTTTATTTCCAGGGGCAACTGATATTCTAAACTACCACTGACGCTTCCTTGAAAGCTTTAATTGTGAGGTAATAAAAAACCTTTCCACTATTTTGGTCACATGTTTAATTAAATATCATTTCTTTTAAGTAGACAGTTACAGCTCATATAAGCATTGTACAGTTTTACGGTCTGGAAAGAATTAAAGAGTGTGCATAATCAAGTTTGCTATGAATGCAGTAAAATGAGCTCTTTTGTAACTCAGCTGTGAAGTTTCATTCTTGTGAAATTCAATAAAAATACCTTCAAACTTTAGATGTGGATTGATTTAAATAGATCTTTTAAATGAAAGGCAACAATATAACTGTTCTTTAAAAAATAGACAGCATATAACAGTACAAAAAACAAAAACTAGTTATTCAGAAAATTACAAAAATAAGTATAGCAATCCAAGAACACTGCACTTTCTAATCATTAGCAAAAGAGTGAAACTTACTGGCCTCTAAAGATGTGAAACTCGAAGGCAAAAAATCAATATCTGTCAAAGCATGTCAGGGCTGTTATCTCCAGGGTTCATCAACAAAGTACATCCTTCAAAATATCTTATCAGTTATGACAGTTCCTGATAACAACGTTTTATACCAACTATATACGGTTTCTTTGGGAAACTTTATCAATAGTATAAAGTGTATACTATTAGCTCCTGGAGTTACATGAGCGTTAGTCTAAACTGTACATTACATTTTAACATAATTTTTACTAATGGAGTAAAGTGTATACAACCACCGTATTTATTTGTGTGTGAGTTATGCTTACCCAACCCAAATTAAAAATACACCTAGGGTGCAACTTGTGTACGTGGCTAGGAAATCCTATTAAAGGTATGCCGCGTAAATAATTTGTTGTAACTAATTAACCTTTGTCGCTTACTGACAATTCTGTACATAACATTTATTTCAAATATACTTGATTGCCTTTTTTTTAATTTGATTTCAATTAATGACTCCGATGATTGTTATTGATATCTCACAGTCATATTCTATGTCTATACCAGCTATTCCATAACTGTGGCTGCCATTGACTATGTTAATAAATCTGTTTAACACGTTGCTTTGAAAAATTGTCCTATTTTTCTAACAACAGTGCTCGCACAATGTAATTTGAAAAGCTCCACGGCAATGTAGTTTGACTCAAAAAAGATTTCAATTATAAAACTTATGCACCAACTTTTCATAACAAAAGATGTTGTGCAGCTTATCCAGAAATGCACTTATACTCAAGGAAATAATATAGCTGCTCAATTATTTTTCACAAATTGTGTATTTGAGTCAGTAGAAAGGTGGAAATGAGGGGAAGGGGTAAGTTGGGTTAAAAGGTAAGTTTTGGAAATGATGATGAATAATCCAAATAAAAAACTAAATATAGGGCCCCCAAAACACTGTTATAAACTCTGGTACATTCTGAATACTACCTTCAAAAAGCATCAGGAAGTCTCAGCGAGAGTGACTAATAAATGCAATATAGTACACAACACATACTAAGATAAATATGATGAAATATCATTGCCTGCTCTCATTTTATAAACGTAGCAATAACCGACCACATAACTTCATTTGCATTTGACTTTTGTGCTTCCACTTCAGGATCTAATTCAAGAAGATCACGCACTCTTTTGGTAGCAAGTTCATAATCTTCATCATTTAATGGTGCAAAAGCATTTTCTAAAACATCAGATGCATGTGATAAGTACACCAATGACAAGGTACGTTTGTCGATTCTTTGAGGATCATTGACCCATTTACCCAACACAGAATCTTGTACTTTCTTCACCACCCGTGATTTGATACAGGAGTCAGTTAGCGGGTGTGTTGTCATATCAAAAAGTAGAAAATTTTGCTTTTCAGTAGTAAGAACTCCCTTTTCCACCAAGTTCTTTGCTAGCCTTTCTCTAACATTACGGATTTGGTATTTGAGTTTTAAGGGGTTCCAAGTTTCACCTAGTGAAAACAAAAAAAGTAAAATGTGAACAGTTTATCAAAGGGTTGGAATATATCTTGGCAGAGAATAGCAACAAGATATCGGGCTTTTATAGGTAAATCAAAATTAGGTACAATGGGTAAATGCAACTTAAAACAAATAAATGTTTGCCTCTTTACTATGTTTTTTAAGGGGCTTACTACTTTCTTTGCAGTTTAAAAAGCCACTTCTTGAATTCAGGAATCACTTCTCTCATATATGAAAAGAATGGATTATTGGAGCAGATTCCACAACTAAAGTCACGGCTCAAGTTGATATTTCAACATTTGCACCTATTTGTAGTTAAAAGTTTTTAAAAAAAATTCTTACTCAGTTCAATGCTCATTGTTCATTTGTCACTGCCTGTTACAATCATTTCCATATTTGGTTTCACCTTGATGGAGCTGATCCATCCCTGGTTTTCAGGTGGGGTAGTTCTTGAATCTATTTCTTCCTCAAGACTCTGAAAGGTATACAACAGTGTCTTGAATTAAGGCAAGATAACTGTTCTTTTTGATTGAGTTTTCCATAAGCTGTTTTTTAAATCACAAAGTTTGTTTGCAAAATTCCCCCTTGCAAAGTGTTCAAATTTTGGACTCTGTTATCATTAATCCAAGATTGTTTCCAAACATTATGTATGTTCTTCATCACTCTAAAGCTCCTGGTCTAGATTTAATCCTGGCAGTTGTTTTGAAGGAGTATCCTTGTGAGCTATCTTGCCTGCACAGTTTTGTCAAACCTTTGAGCTTCATCATGAGACTAAATATAGTGACAACCCCCCCCACACACACACACCACACCCACACACACAAAATCAAAGCAATAATAACATATGCCTTTCCTTTTGCAATAGAGATGTGAAAGTGGCAAGCACTACCACTTGAGGTGCCATAACAAAGCCTTTGCTAAAGATATTGCAATGAGACCAAACAGTGATTGGTTTTTGGAGGTAACACCATTCATGAAGATGCTCTTAAAAAGTCCTAAACCTGAACACTATGAAAGCCAGGAATGGAGATAATCACAAGAAGTGGAGAGGAGATTACCAAGATTACCAAGCATCCAATCAACAATATGGGGAAATACTTCTTTGAAGCCTTTAAAGGAAGGCAAGAAAGCTCAATCAGGAGATGAAAAGAAGACCATACACTGATATAATCACAGAAACTAAATACAAAAAGCAATGTCCATCAAAGACTGCAAAGTGCAAAAAATGTAGTTGAGTCAGCCATATTGTAAGTGTTTGTAAGAGAATGGTGTACAAATGGTGGAAGAGAACTTCCATATGACAAACAATAAGGAAAAGATGGGGATGAATCCTACCAGATAAATGTTACTTCCATCAAGGCATTTTCATATACTAAATCAAAGTTGCAGCCCAGAATTGGCAACAAAAGGGGTTTCAGAGTCCAATTAGTCATACACATTTCTCTGGTCATTGCAGATAAAGGAGGAAATATTTGCATCTGTGTTACAGCTCAAGCCAAACAATGGGGAAAACTAAACAAGAAGCTCCCAATCAAGAAGAAAATCCAATCATAGCACAGTACAGCTTTACCAGTCTACAGTAAAGCAAGATGTGCATGGGCATTTACATCTAGCTCTGTGTCTGTTATATGGCACATAATTTTAGGTTTATGTGAACCAATTCTTGATGGACAAACTCCAATTCAACTGGGAACTATAACTTTCAATGCAACACTTGATATGTTCCAGCCAATGCTAATGATAGACACAAAATGAAAGGAGGGTTTACAGAAATGTCAAAGAAAATATCCACAGTGCTTCAACGGTCTTGAAAGCCTTAAAAACACAAAGTCAAGTTACATGTGGACAACAAAGTGAAACCATTCAACCACCACCCAGGTCCATACTATATCATTTCAGGTAATGTGCAGAAAAGCTCACACAAGATAATAGACCAAGATGTCATTACATAGCATCCAAGCAATAAACCTGCTCTGCAAGTGGCAAACTGTGTGTTAGCTCCCAAAGAAGATGGGTCAATTTGCATGGCTCTATATGCACAAAATGAGAGCAATGCCATCCTTCCAACAAATCGACCTGTAACAAGAGATAAGGATGTCAAGGCAAAGTTGGCTGGAAAGACAATATTCTTAAAGATGGACATAAAATTAGCAGTTTGGTCAATGGTAACCTGCTTTGCTACAAAAGACTAACAAAGGGAATCAAACCAGCCTTTGGGAAACTAAGTGCAACACTTGGAACCAGGGAGTTGGTCCAGACCCAGAGAGAGTTAAAGCCCTTGAATATATCACCGCTACAGAAAACAAGATTGAACTGATCAGGTAGCTGATCAGTTCAATCTTGATGCAAAGTAACTCATCTTCATACCAAATTTTGCTCAGAAATCAACAGTTCTAATAAAAATAACCAAAAATAAGGCTTGATTCAGGTGGCTATAGAAACACCAAGAATGTTTTAATAAATTGATTGCAGCATTCCACAAAGACACCCTGCTTCAATACTCTAATTTGGGGAGGAAGACCTTTATGTTCACATATGTATACAGATTTGGTCTAGGAGCTATGCTGGCACTGAGAGATACAATAAAAAATGCAAAAACAATTGCATTTGCTTCACATACAACACACAGAGATCAATCAAGACATCCACAGCTTGACTTTGTGGCAATGGAGATAGACTTTAAGCCTTAGACATTTCTGACACTACCTAGTGGGGTCTCATGAAATTAATACCATTATTACAGATCACAAACTCCTGTGCACCACTTTAAATGGCCCTAAAAAAGGATCGATTTGGCTGGAGCAAATCAAGATGGGACATCAAGGCATTTGGTATGAGATAGTATACAAGAAGTGCAAAATGAACAACTCCATTTTGCAAAGCGGAAAGCCATATAGCAAATTAACAACAACAGAACAAGATTGCGACAATGGAATGAAAAACAGTAGCAATCTCCTGTACAGACTCCACTCTGCTCCTGTAATTGACAAACTTGACCTCTAAAAGATTGCCCAATGAACAAGAGGTTCTCATTCTGAGTTAACTATCACAGATGATACACCAGGAAAAACCATGGATAGGAAAGAATGCATGCTTGCTCAAACATAGATTTGAAAGGAAGATTCTAAAAGTAATGGTAGCAATGAAGGGCATCATTCTGATGGGTGATTACATTGTTCTGGCATAGCTTTTAAGGATGGAAGCTGTAGAACCTGACAATTTGTGCACCATGGAAGCCATCAAAGGCAAACAGCCATGGAGAGAAGACTGTGACCACACTTCTTCCATGCCATGCACACACATACACACATATATACACATATATACACACACATACACACATACACAGAGGAGTTTTTACAAACATACCTTCATAGTCCAGCCTTCAGTCTTTTCCTAAAAATGTACCAAAGAAAGCATTTAACCACACAGGATCTATACCAAGTGCTGGGAAACTGTAGCAGTGGACTTGTTTGGTCCTATGCCCTCAGCAAAACATGTGGTTGTTGTACAGAGCTTAAGATCAAGATTTTTTGCAGTGAAGCTGGGAACTTTGATTGGAGGATGCTGCCAAAGTTCTGCTAGTATTACAAGAAATCTGCATGCATATGGGAACTGCAAAAAAAACCCAACACAACAAGATCTGATAAAGGCCCATCATTCAATTTTCAGGCCATGAGGCAGTTAACAACAGAATAGGAATTGAGGTGAGCCAGGCAGTAACATTCATGCAACCACTACGCAAGATGATGAAATCACAGGATTCAACAGGGCTTCTAAAAACACAAGGAACAAAATGAGATTCACAAAGAAGAATTGAACAGGAATAAGTTTCATCAAAACATGATTTGGTGAAATGGATACCATTCTAATATGAAATCAACTAAAAGGATCTAGTTTGACCTCGATCTCATCCTAGAAAAGTTCAAAGTCAGAGATGTTACTTATAACGGTTGCATGATTACAATAGGGAAAGATGCTGGGTTAACTGACCTCTGACATCCTGATGACACAAAAGTCTTCAACAGTCAGTTCAAAAAAGGAAGACAGTTACCAACTATAAGAACAAAGGGGGATTGAGGCATTTCACCTGGGAATGCAACACAGTATACTAGCAAAGTGGATGAGGATATTGGAGATAAAGAATATGGAAGAGACACTGCAGACATAACTGTGCCAAGGGTCATCCTTTCTCCTATTCATGATGATGAACTAAATAGTCAATAATTCTTTTCACATTGTGGTCCCTTGAACTTGAATTCTCAAGCTATGTCAACCACTTGGGTCTGTGAAACACCAAAATTTTTTTAAGGCAACACAACTATTTCCAGTTCTTATTTATAGTCAGCTGCCATAGCTACTTCTGATACTTGCTTGATGGTGAACTATTGTCTAGCCATTATTTTTAACAATGAAAACAAACAATTAAACAGTGGTGTAGTATTGTAGTATCCTTTATAACCAAAATGGCCATTACTAAAATATAAACCTGCAGACTGTACTTCTTGACTCTTCATTTTACAATAACCAGTGCCAAATGTTCCAAACTCAGAGAAATGAGTACTTATTACCAAGTCAATTTACTAGAAAAATCATAGCACAAAATGATATGTTTATAACATCCCAAGTAGCAGATTACTAAACAATCACTTGCCAGCTGAGTCTTTTTGCTCAGTTTTGTAACACTACCTTTGTATGGGAAAATTAACCAAAATAAGAAATAATGGTAAATTTAGGAGTTAGAATGACAGAAGAAAAAAGATGTTAGAATAATCATATCAATTACCAGTAAACTAAATATAAAGCAGATAGAGCTGTTGAAACACAAGCAGATACACTATATATCATACAGTATGAAATGGCAGGTGTAATTTGACCTTATCTATAGTTATGGCAGGTATTAAATAGCATTAGCTGGTGACATCATTAGCTGTCAGCTTTAAACTTACCATAAATGTTTGAAACTTACAAGCACCCAAAAATCTTTGCAACCGACCCTGGATTTTTAGTTACCAGTCCAAAATATGACCACTTTGCAAAGGAAAATCCACAAAAGAAATATCATGGTCATTTAGGAGACTGATGGAAAGTATCCAGCAAAAATATTGGCCTTTTCCCTAGAAGACATGCTACATCATAATAATTTTAAAATGTATTCATTTTTTACATGTTTCACATTAATCACCATATTTGGTAAGGTGTTACTTCTGAATAAAAATATAAAATTAGAAAAAATATATATATGCTGTGTTTGCTCTGGCAACATGACCAGAGAGTTATGTCTGTTAAGCTCTGCTGTGCTGCACTGATGAGCCCACAAAGGGCAAAATGGCACTGTCTGCAGATTGAGTATATATAAATATATATATATATATATATATATATATATAAATATATATATATATATATTTTGACGTTACCATATATATATATATATATATTGACGTTACCATGGGAAGCTACGATGGTGCCGAAACATGTGAGCTCGTCGGAAGCTTCCTACTTTCACAACTACAACACCTGGACATCAACATAGGACTGTACAGAGACGATGGACTTGCCATCACGAGTGCAACCCCAAGACAGACAGAAAACATCAAAAAAGAAATATGCCGCATATTTCACGACAACGGACTACGAATTACAATAGAGGCAAACAAACAGACAGTTGACTTCCTCGACGTCACCCTAAACCTACGTAATGGCACCTACAAACCCTATACAAAACACGACACTANCAAAAAATGACCACATAGAAAAGGAAATTCCACAAAAAAAAAAACATGGTCTATTAGTGCACTGAGGGGAATTAACCAACAAAAGTATTTGCCTTTTACCTTGATGATAATCAACAAAATGATAATTTTAAAATTTTTTCATTTTTTATGTGTTGACCATTAATGCCCATGTTTGTTAAGATTTTACTTCTAAATAAAAAAAAAAAATGAGAAAAAAAAAAAAAAAAAAAAAAAAATATATATATGCTGTGTTTGCTCTGGCAACATGACCAGAGCGTTATGTCTGTTAAGCTCTGCTGTGCTGCACTGATGAGCCCACAAAGGGCAAAATGGCACTGTCTGCAGATTGAGTATATATATATATATATATATATATCTATTTTGTATTGATATATATATATGGGTAATGTGTCTTTGTATCAAAAAGTGCTCAATGCATATAGCAGAGCAATATAAGATGAGATCAAACATGAAAAATAAGAACTGTGATTGCAACTAATAGTTTCACGATGTTTCGAGCATTATTGCCTGATGATTGAAATATCGTGAAACTATTAGTTGCAATCACAGTCCTTATTTTTCGTGTTTTATCTTATCTTATATGTAGATATATGTATATATGTATGTATATGTATATATATATCAATACAAAATAGTAAAATCCAATGAACTGGATTTAAACCAGTTCAGGTTACTGGTATTTAGGCAAGTGATTTGGTTAAGAGAGTTCTAGAGCTACCAGATAGACACACCCTAGTTACAACAAAAACTGTTAACTTACCACTAAGTAATTCAACCCAAGACTGTACAGGTTCTGGTGGCTCAGTTTCTTTAATGTGTTTTATTGCTTCATCCAAAATAACATCTCCAGTTGGTGCATCATTCTTGAACTTGACTTTACGATTCAATAAGCTTTTCCTCCTCATGCCAACCTTTTCAAGCTCAACTCTTCCTCTCAACCCTAATTCAATCATCATACAGCCTCTTAGTCCTGATGAGATGCAGTCATTCCAAAATGATGTGTAGCCCTTGAAAACAAAACCAGGTAGAAAGCAATTTTTTAAAATATCAGAGAGAATATACAGACAATTCTTACCAATTACCAAAACTAAAAATGTTGATGACTTTTGAATTGGAAAAAAATTGATACAGTACAAAAATGAAAATTGCATTGTGCATTTATTATGAAACTCTAATTTTTTTGTCTGTCTTACAATGAAGAGCAGCACTGATCCTCCCATGCCAGTATGCCCTATCCATTACATCAAACTCTTTTAGTTCTCTTCTTCTCATGCCTTTCTTTCATCACCTCATCCCATCTCAGCTTCTACCACTAGCTTCATTCTGGCTCTCTTACTTACTTTACTTTATCCATTTAACATCTGTTCCCTTGTGGGGTTTGATGGTTTAAACTTCCATCTTTCCTCTATCATACACAATGTCCTTCCTTCCATGGATGAATCTCATATCCTCTTTCACTGTCACCATCCAATTCCTCTTTGGCCTTCCAGATGGTCCCCTCCCCTACACATTCAAGTTTAATATCCTACCAAGCGACTCATTTGTTTCTCTCCTCCTGACATGCCCACACCACTGCAAACATCTCTACCTTAGTTTCATCTCCAGTGGTTCCACATCATATTAACTTTCCACTTCTTCACTTCAGATTTGATCTTGTCACAACTCATCAACACTGCCTTCAGTTGCTCCTGCACATGGATATTTTCCTGACCTGATGACCTCACCCTTCTTTCCAGTGACCATTATTTTGGTTTTGCTGATGTTAACCTTTGTGCCTCTTCTCGCCATTGCTCCTCTCCACTGCAAAAACTTCTGCTGCCTTTTTTTTTTGCTCTCTGCAGTGAGCACCAAATCATTTGCACACAATAATTCCCAGACATCATCTCCTCCATACTCTCTGGTTACTTCATCCATAACAACAATGAGCATCAGAGGACTCAGAGCTGAACCTTGATCCACTCTAATTTCAATGCGAAACACTCTAGACTTTCCACATACCAACCTCACTCTTGACCTTATGTTGTCATAAAGCAGCATCACCAATTGGGTTAATTTTTCAGATACTAATTGTCTTAATGGTTGATTGAAGGCTTTCTCAAGGTCAACAAACACATTATTTTATTTTCCAAATACTTTTCTTGTAACTGCCTTAACCTTAAACCTTAAACATCTCTGCTGCAACCCCTGACGATCCTGTGGCTATTCTATTGCTCACTTTACTGATGGTAGTTTTCACCTCCATCTCTATGATGTCTTCAATTGGCCCTCCCACTGCTCACACTCTTTGATTTGGTTTTCGTATTCTTCATTTAGGAGTTCTTCAAAGTATCTTTTTCATCATTCTGGCTCTCTGTACTTCACATCCTTTTTCACTTTTTGCTTCACACCCAAGCCATCTTGATATAGTTTCTCTCTATTTTTGCTTATCTATGTATTTGGATGATCTTACACATTTCACTTTCTTGTGAATTGTGGAGCGATTTTCTTTCTTCTTTTGTAATAACCATGCATTCAGTTTCCTTTACATTAATTTCTATACTTTTCTATAAATGTTGATATTAACTAGGTTCATGAGGTTTTCTTATTTTGTTTTCTAAAGCATCAATTACCCAATATCAAAAGACAGATGGTTGACATTTGTACTGCCATTACTCAAGGTTTATTTACTGGTTCTTTTGGGGTGGTTTCACTACAAAGGGAAAGCAAAACAGAATTGTACCAATCCATGTTGAACATTTCTTCTGATGGTACATCCTTCACTTATATTACACCCTATTCTCATTACAACCAACTAGTTCTAATACATATTTTTAATGAGTTATAGGTGTTTTGAGTCTATTGCAATATCTTAAAATTAAACAATGTGCATGTAATTATTGCTGTAGTGTTATTAGCAACAGGGTGTACTTAAAGGTGGCAAGTACTGTTAGGCTTGATAAGAAACTAGAAATTCAAACTTCTATAGGCATATAATAGGGGTAAAGGGGATCAGATACATAATATTTGTCCTACAAACTCTATATGTTAAAAAGTAGAGTCTCTGTAAAAATAACAATAAGCTGCATGTCAGACATTTATTTCCCAAAGTTACTCTCAGTCGACAATCTGGTAATGAAGCAAACAACATTAAATCTTTACTGGTATTGATCCTACTCCTTTGTGGACTGGTTTTTAGCTGTGCCATTACTAATACCATTTGATGAGTTCTTTTATTCATGTGAGCCAAGCACAGGCCCAAAGCAAGTCTGACTTATTTCATTATCTCATTCATACTTCTGAACTTATTTAAGATAATATAACATTAAAAGGCATTCTTCATCAGTACAAAGCATCACTGTCTGCAAATCAACTGTGTCAACAAGCAGTGAGAACTCTTTCTTGTTGCTATGGAACCCTCGAGTTCAAAATTGTTTGTTTCCGTGCTACTATATGTTGCCTGGTTTATTAAATCCTGGCTTTGAAAATGCAACGTTTACACTTAACACCAAATTTCGGTGGTAAAAGGTTCGAGTCATACATTCAAAGATTACTCGTGTCTGTGACACTTAATTAACACTTTCAGTCTTTCTGTTTTTAATTTTTCTTGCCTGATTCAATGTTTAGTTCTTCAAGAATCATAACAGTATTAAAAAATGAAGCTTTGTATCCAGTTCTACGTTGTTACCAAAGTCGTGAACCATTTTTCTGCTGATTGTATTTACTGATACGTAAAACTCAAATATAAATTAACAAACACATGGGGTTAAAAAAGCAAATCGGAACGGGGTTTCTTCCTTCCGTTTAAAGAGTGCAAATCCAGAGTAAATATCGAGTTGCTGCGATTATTGGGCCTTCACAGAGGTAAAGGAAAAATAATATTTAGTCCACTTTGGGTACAAAGACTCAAAATCACAAACCATAAAACCTATCACAAAAAGCTGTGACCACGGATTGCAATACACGATGATAAATGATATTTTAAACTGTAAAACCTACCATTTCAAACTATTTTACAATCACAGGGGAGGCCAAGCCCAGCAGACTAAAAGTCTCTCTCCACAGCCAAGGGGTCCTATTCTTTGGCGATAGAGTGGTGGGGCAATACAAAAAGAATACCAGGTTAAAACTGACATGAAAACTGTGGAAAGTAGCGTGTCATAATGAAGCTATCTCCTCCCAAACCCAAATCAGCTTTCAGTTTCAAAATACAACACACGGGTGCACAAGCACATTGGCTTGTTAATCATGGCTTTTTCATGAAATACGAAGTGTAGTTAGGCTAACTTTAGCTTTATTCTAAATTTACGATTCCTATTAAACATTTCAACAATAATTCCATGCATTCTTGGCTTAATGATCAACGAACAAAAGAAATTCTAAGATCATGGCTAGTTTTAGCCATAAATCAGAGCGATTGAAAATGGAATTCACTAGAACTAACTGAAACTCCAAATGAAGTCCAAAAACCAGTAATAATCTACCTCTCTATCTTTAAGTCCAAGCAATAACACCTCCTCCATTAATGTAAGCCTTGTTTCCTTGTCTGTAGACTCCTCTTCCACCTCTTGGTCTGGTGTTTCAACAACCTGATGCTCACCATCTTCGGCAGTGCGACTTTTGGTGCCGACATTTCGTTGAACAAGTCCAGTATTTGAACCTCCTGCCCGCCTCATAATACTGTTTAAAATTATCAGGAAAGGTAAGTAAACCTACAGACTTAGAAAAATAAACTTAAAACATTAAGCAATATAAAATAATTTACATTTCTACAGCTTCTTAACAAGATAGAGCTCAAGATGAAGTCAACTGCTCTAAAATGAGCGAAAGGCTACGTAGACGAAGAAGATGCACCTGCTGACTAAAAAGCACCGTGGGCACATTGATTACTTTGGCATTTTCTCAGATAAACAAGAGATCTTTTCTTTTGTTTGTGGTCCAAAATGGCAGAAATTTGGTATTTTCTTTGTGTTTCAATACTATCTTAACTATCATTGTTAAGGTAACCAGACGTCTTGTCTTCATAAAATGAAATTTCAGAATTTTCAGTCTTTATTTATATCTTTTAAGATCTTATAACGGGTCTCCCTTAAGTCCTGTGGCGCGCACAAGAAGTATTAGTAGATTATGTGAGAGTATAAGACTAAGGAGCCATGGGTTAATGGTGAGTGAAACTGCACCGCAACCAACAATTCCGGGTTCGATTCCCCGAGTGGGCGACTTTGGAACTTCACAAAATAAAAAGCCATTGCCTGGTGTCAGGAACAGCATCCGGCCAACAAAATCCTCACTCCCAAATCCAAGCCCCTATGAATGACACCGTCTGAACCCCAGTTACTATGGGGAAATGACGCCAAAACAAAAAAATTAAAAAATGAGAGTATAATACTGGGTGATATTAATCAATCACCATATTTTGAGCGTGTAAAATTATTATCATGATTATTGCGTTTTGTAGTTGTTACATACATCAGCCTTGTTCTTCTTCTTCTTGCGGTCATATTCCATCGCTAGGACGGGTCGGCCGCTCGACCTAGTCTGCGCCACTTTCCGCGTTCCTTGTAGTCCTCTGGATCCGCTCCGACTTCCCTCATGTCCTCCCTTACAACATCTTTCCATCACAGCTTCTACCTGCCTCTGCTCCTTATTTCCTGAACTATCGCCTGCCACGCTTGTTTTATCGGGCTCTCTTGGTTCCTCCTCATAAAATACCCATACCACTTTAACCTTGCTTCTCTGGTCTTGCTGGGTATGTTTGACACACCGACCCTTCGAATGTCTTCGTTGGTCCGGTGTTTGAGAAATGATATACCACATATCCATTTCAGCATTTTCACGTCTGTCACTTCAAGGGCCCTTTCCCCTGCCTTTCTTAACGCCGCTGTCTCCAGTCCATACAGTAGCACAGGTCGTATGACTGTTGTATGGATCTTGATCTTTAGCTTCAGAAGCATCTTACTATCACAAACTACCCCGCTAATGTCTCGCAACTTTCTCTATGCTCTGCTGATCCTGACGTCTATTTCTTCCCGACATCCACCCTCCTCGTATAGAACTGAGCCGAGGTAGCAAAATTTTCCCACTTGGTTGATTTCCACTTTCGTTGTGTCCCTAATGCTCGCGACTCGTCTTGCTTTGCTTGCCACCATGACTTCTGTCTTCTTGCTGTTGACTTTTAGTCCCTTATTTTCTAATTCTTCCTGGCACAGTTGAACCCTTTTCTCAAGCTCTCCCTTGCTCTTGGCTGTAATAGCGAGGTCATCAGCATATAGCATTTCTTCTGGGATGCCGATTCTTGCCGTTGCACTGACAGTAGCCATGACCAAGGCAAATAGAGAGGGGCTTAAGGTTGATCCTTGGTTGAGCCCCACTTCTATCTCAAATGGCTCTGTACTTTCGCCAGTGCACTGTACGGATATAGTGCAGTTATGGTAGCGGCTTTGGACTGTGCGGTTCATCTTCACCTACTCCTCTCTTCCTCAAACACCACTTCTCTCGGTATACCACTTCTCTCGGTACTCTATCGTATGCCTTCTCCAGGTAAACAAAGTAGAGATAGGTTGTTTTGTTACCTTCCAATGCTTTCTACAGATTTTGTCCCTTTTCCTGGCATAAACCCAAACTGCATCTCATCTATTGCTACTTGATTTCTCAGTCTCTTGTCAATAATTCTCTCATGTATCGTCATTGCGTGTTCTAATAGTTTTATTCCTTTGTAGTTGTTATATTCCAGGATGTCGCTTTTCTCTTTGTGTATTGGTATGAGCCAACTCTGACGCCAGTCCTCGGTGATGCTGTCTTCCTTTTGAAGCAGGTTGAACAGCTCTACAAGCCATTCTACCCCTTCCTCACTCAGGGATTTAAACTTTTCAACTGAAACTTCACTTGGTCCTGCAGCTTTTTCTGTTTTCATCCTTCTCATGGCATCTCTTACTTCCTCTGCAGTGAACTTGGGCTCTGGACCTTCCACTGTATGCACCTCTTCTAACTCTTCCCTGTCGTTTTCAGTATTGAAAAAACAATGAAAATATTCCTTCCATCTCCCTTTGATATCGGAGTCATCAGACAGTGTCTTGCCATCCTTGTCCTTAATCAGACTAACATCAACTGTGTCTCCCTTTGCTCTGTTCCGTACTCTAGCAACCCTGGACATTTTCTTCTGTCGCTCAGCGGTTTCCAATTCCGCGCACCAGACTCTATAACTCTCATTTTTTGCACGGGCAACAACCCAATACATCAGCCTTGTTAACAGGCCCTAAATTGTTTGAAATAAAAACAATTAATACAACCACAAATACGTAATACTGATAAAACTTTATCGCATGTTTTATAACGGTTCATGTTCTTTAGTTAATGCATTCAATTTTTCTTCAATTTTTCTTCACTTGTTCTTTTTCTTTTATTCTTATTCATTTTCCGGTTTTTTAGCAGCCTCTGCTTCAGAACATATTTTGAAAAACAATTTTTGTTTCTTAGCTTTTAAATTTAGACGTTTACGTCGTTCCTTTTTTTGCAGTAAAAGTAAAACAGCTTGTCTTAGGTCAAATTCTGAGACAAAAACGATATTTTAGGGTACATACAGATAATTTAGGCCCGAGGATGGGGCCAAAGAATACCACCCACATATCTCGGCGTGTCGTAAAGGACGACTAAACGGGAATCTCAACATTGAGGGGGTCAGCATTGTCGGGTGGCATCGGCATTGTAATAAAAACGACACATCCCTGCTGAAGTGTTGTGCAGAAGGCGAGTACAGGCGGCCTTTAAATAACCCTGGCCATTCCTTGTGTCAGGCAGCAGTGATGCAGTATGAGAATGAGGCGAATGATCCAAGTTACTGGGCAACGGATTTTATTCAACGTAAGGCAGACTGGCAACCCCAGTACTGGCTTACTAAACTGCGGTCAAGAAGGCAATGGAGAACCACTTCACTAAAATTTTTCTCCAAGAACAATCATGGATCGCCCCAATTATAATCATCCGAGTAACGTTATGGGATTTCAGATTCCAATCGGCAAAGGGACCCTCATGGACAACAAGTTAGACCCGACCTTCATCAAGCGACTGTTCGCAGCCGATCGGAATTCCGACATTGGGACATGGAGTGTGAGAATTTAAGATCAGGACAGGAAACTATAGAACCTCATCAAGAAATGAAGAGGCTCAATATCAGAATTTTAGGGCTCTCTGAGACAAGATGGACACAGACTGATTCATCGACAAAGCAATCTATGCTGGTGGTGAAAAACAAGAAAAAAGTGTAGGCCTCCTTCTAGATGAGGATTTGGGCAAGTGCGTGATGGGATACTGGACAGAGAGTGAAAGAGTTCTTTCGGTTAAGCTCCACGGACACCCCTTCAACATTTCCGTCATTGTTGTATACGCCCCGACAAGTGAGTCCTCCACTGAGGTGATTGAATGGTTTTATGGAAAGCTAGACGAAGCAAAATATCAATGCAAAGACAATGAGATTACTATTGTCATCGGCGATCTAAATGCTACGGTGGGATCTGGTGGAGAAGTAAAAGTGGTAGGCTAGTTTGGCATTGGTGAGAGAAATAGCCGTGGTGATAAATCGGTCCAATGGTGTGACCAGAACAAGATGGTCATCATGAACACCTGGTTTAAACTACATCCACGAAGAATACACAAATGGAAAACCCCGTGCGACCGCAGCAGAAATCAGATTGACTTCATCGCGATAAATGATAGATTGAAAAGGGTGGTAAAAGGCACAACAACGTATCCTGTGGGACCGATTGTGTTCAACTAGTGCCCACAATCGAGTGCAAATTGAAGAAACTGAAAAGGGCAGCACCGGTAAGAAAACTTGACTTTAAACAATTAATCAAATCCGAGGTCAAAGACAGATTTGCAGTTGCTGCGAGAAAAAGATTTGATCTTCTAGAAAATGAGGACTCTCCCACGTGGTGTGAAATGAAGTGCATCTTAGTCGAATCAGCTGATGACTGCCTTTCACAGAAAGAAAAGGCAGCAGATAAAAGTTGATAACGGAGGAGATACTGGATATGATGAGTAACAGACGGAGTAACAGACGGAGTAACAGAAGGAGAGGAGCAGTAGCGAATATCGAGAACTGAATAAATCCATCAAGCAAAAATGTAGCGAGTCCAAAGAAACCTGGCTAAATAACAAATGCTCAGCAATAGAAAATGAACCTGTCGATTCCAGTGAAGTCTACAGGTCTATTGATGAACTAAATGGGAGAAAATCAAGTTGTACTACATCGGGTTGCATCAGGCCACGTGATAGAACCATGCTAGCTGAAAAACCAGAACCTATGGGCCGAATACATAGGTGAGCTGTTCCACGACGTACGAGGAGTCATGTCTGTTCTTGAAGAGATTAACAATGGCCACAAAATCCTAACTTCAGAGATGGAATCCGCCATGAGGAAAATGAAGAGAAAAAAGGCAGCCGGGCCCGATGGAGGTGTGACAGAGATGCTTCAGGATTTAGAAGAGTAAGGAATTGAAAAGTTGACAACGGTTATCAACCAGATTTATGATGGGGTGAAGTTTCCAGATAACTTTGCAAAATCCATATTCAAAGTCCTCCCAAAATAGCTGTAGTAGTAGATTGTGAACAACATCGAACAATCAGTCTGATGAGTCATGTGACAAAACTGATACTAAGGATATTTCTATTGAGAGCAAGGAATAGGATATCACATGAGATAGGAAGAGAGGGGTTTGGCTTTGTGAAGGATGCAGGGACAAGGAATGCTGTGTTTACGCTGAGTATAATTCCGGAAAGAGATGTAGAGGTGCAGAAGGATATGTACATTTACTTTATAGACTATGTAAAGGCTTTCGATAAGGTACATCATGTGCAGCTCTTTGAAGACCTAGGCAAGGTGGACATATGTGACAAAGACCTCCATCTTTTACAAAGCCTTTACTGGGAGCAGTCAGCCTGCGTGTGCATTGGAGGAGAATGCAGTGGATACACATGAGTGGAGCGGGGTGAAAGACAAGGATGTGTGATGTCACCAAACTTGTTCAATTTCTATAGCGAGTTAATTTTGAAACATCTAGAAAAGGAGAGAGATTTCTACGTCGGTGGACATAGCATTTCGAACATCAGATATGCCGATCACACGGTACTTATGGCAGAGTCGCAAGAAGATCTTCAGAGGCTTCTGTATGTAGTAGTATTAGAGAGTGAAAAGAAAGGTCTGAGTGTTACTTGCACAAGGCAAAATGTATGGCCATATCAACGAAAGACAGCCCAGTGTGTACTCTGACAGATTTTCCTCGACGCGCTCAAGGTATAAAGAGGCGAATTGCCGTAGCAAAAATGAGTTTTATAAAACCTATAAACGATACTCGGAAACAGCAAGATATCTATGCCAACAAAGCCAAGAATCCTCAAGTGGTATATTAACCCAGTGTTGACCTACTAATCCGAGACATAGACACTAACCCCAGAGTCACAGAGGAACCTGGAAAGCTGTGAAGTGTGGTTTGTAAGAGCGATGCTGAAGATCGAATGGTCTGACAAAGTAAAAAACGAAGAAGTTTTAAGGCAAGCCCAAGTAAAGCGGCAGCGGATAAAAGAAATTCGCGCACATCAGCTGAATTTCTTAGGACACATCATACGAAAGGAAGGTCTGGAAGAGGTGGAAATAACAGGGAAGATAGAAGGAAAGCAGAGCAGGGGAAGGAGGCGCGTCATATGGACTAACAGTGTGAGAGAATGGCTGGTGGAGAATGGTATCCACCATACTAGCGTTGACCTTCTACCGATGACAAGAGACGGAGAGTGCGATGAGAGATGATCGCCAACGTCCGCATCGAATATGGCACTTAAAGAAGAAGAAGAAGAAGAAAAAGAAGAAAAAGAAAAAGAAGAAGAAGAAAAAGAAGAAGAAGAAAAAGAAGAAGAAGAGATAATTATCATTTTATCATGTCTTGAGTCGTAGGCTTTTTCTGAGCTACGATTTGAGGGACGTATGTCTCAAAACGTAGAGATACTTCTTCGAAACGTTTTTTTTTGTTTGTTTGTTTGTTTGTTTTAACATCATTTTCCCCAGCAATTGAGGTTCAGACGATACCCTTCGGAGGTACTTTGCTTTGACAGTAAGAATTCCTTGGCCGGATGCCCTTCCTGACGCCGACCAATGTTTTTTTTTCTTTTGTAAAGATCCAAATTCTCGTCGCCAGGTTGGAGAATTGGACCCGGAACCCCTTGGTTATTGTGCAGTTGCACTAACCATTAAATCACGACTCCTCAACACTCGCAATTAGTAAACGTAAGGAAAAGCTTTTCGTTGAAACGTGAAACGGTTATTTTCAAACTGAACGTTGAATGAGAGCTTCTTCTTTTCTGCATAAGAACTTCTCATATGCCACATTTTCTGGAATAAAATTCTCTCATTTCATTTTCCTTCATTCGTACCTGGACAGGGTATTTTATGGAACAAAAGATGGGGCTGTACAAATAAAACCCCGTTTGACAGAAAAACTCTTTATCTGTTAACAGGAGGAGTCCTAAGGAAACTCGAGCTAATGTCAGAGAGTAATGGAAGGGGATTAATTGGAAAATTTTAAATGGAAAATTTCAATGGAACTTTTTGTCGTTGAAGCTTTTTAAAGCTATAGATAAAACAAATAAAGGTCACACTTCAAATTTCCAAGATAACTCTTGAGATTTCAAAGGATACAGAGTGTGGTATAAACCCCGCTGTAATAGGGACTGTTCTTGATCCTCTGCAGTTTTTTGAAGTGAAAAATAAATACTCCAAAAATAACATTAAGTAAATCCTGGTTACATTTTTGCAATCACACTATTAATTTGTATCATTTTGTTCAGAGTATATCTACCTCTAAAAATCCCTTATAATCTTTTGTATTTCTTTTCCTATTTTTTCCCATTTTACCACACAAATTTCCCCTTATAGACTTAATCACAGAGACCTTATCACAGCAACTCCATCATCTCTCTCTCTCTCTTCATGTGTCAGGTCTGTTACAGACATCGACGATCATTGCAAGCCAAACCTCTCCACCATACAGACCTCCAATTACAACTTTTATCTCCTTTTATTCCATTTTTCTTTCTTCTAGTTCAAACACAAGTAGTTGATAGTTTTCAAGCAGATAAGTCAAGTATATTTTCTTCTCCTGTTTCATTTTGATTGTAGTTTTCCTTATCATTGTAATTCGCGTTTTACTCACTTACTACTCAAAATCAAAATTTAATTTATGGTTCTCTGTTTGAATAATTTTTTATTGTATTATTATCATCATCATTATTATACTTTGCTGCTATGCAATATGTCTTATTGTCCATTTCCTGTTTTTAGATGACATTTCTGTTGTTTTTCTTTATATCAATATTCTTTTTTTGTTTCGAACATTCATTATCTTTAGTGATATACTAGCAGAAGTACCCGGCATTGCTCGGGTAAAAAAGTGCAATTTAGTAGGCCAAAAAGGCCCTATTAAGATAATTGTAAGGTATTGCTCGATTAGAAATGTGATGGTAGACCATTTCAGTTCAAAGAGCTGCAACTAACTTGACACTTGGGGTGTAGTATAGAAATTATAGGAAATTTAAAACTTTGGTAATCTTACGAAAGATAATGTTAGAACTTCAAATAAAAAAATGCTTTGGCAATACATTGGGGAAAAAAAAGAAGATCAAAAAAAGAACAAAAGGAAAGTCCTCCCCAGCGGGGAATCGATACCCAGCCTCTCGCGTAACAGGCGGGGATACTCATCACTATTTTACCGAGGATTTGTACAATCAAGGAGATTACTTTGTAGTAAATTATGGGTTTTCGGGGATGCTGAATATTTTTTATTTTATTCATTTTTTGATTGGAGGCCTCCTTCACCTTGAAAATGGGATTGGTCTTCATTACGTCCTGAGGATGACCTCCGAGGTCAGCCTTTTATGTCTCAGATCCTCCTGCAGATAAAGACTCACACTCCAAATTTCAATTTCCTAGGTTCAGTAGTTTCTCATAAATTTACTTTAAACAAACAAAGAAACATACTCACTTTTGTATATATAGATATAGAATCACGTTCATTTTGGTTGAAATCCTTTTCGTTGGCACTCGGGTGGGTCAAGACGCCAAAACAAGAAAATACAAGTCTAATCAGTGTTTACAAATAAAAGCTATAAAAAATTGCATCACACCGACTCATTCAGGATTGCAAAATCCCAACTTGACTTCGTCTTTACTTGGACATCAAAAATGTTCTGTTTAAGGAAGAGCTTAAGAAAATTTCAGCCTGAATACTGGCAAAAATTTAAGGAAGGCAGATTCAGTCCAAATTTTCTCATTCTTGCGAAAAAGAGCGTAAATCTTTTACAATAATTTTTTAAAACAAAGAACCTCGTGGAGAAAACGTTAATTGTGAAGACCGAGGAGTGTTTTTTCTTTCATGCATGGTACAAAGCCTTGCAGTGAGTGACCCAGAGAGTGCACCATCAGCAGACTTCAAAACATCTGTTTCATTACACACAGCAACATTCTAAGTCAGAAGACAAGATGGCGAATTTTTTTATGGCCCTTGGTAGTTTCTGACAGTTCTTTGCATCAAAAATAATTTTTGGCGCTTATTGCTGATTGCCACATTGTTATCGACATTTTTCTCTGTTTAGGGTGTGAATGTACGTGTCTGAAAATATTTCAGGGTTTTACAGGACAAGTGGTAGTGATTGTTGTGATGATAAGCTTTGTGTCGTAAATAATGAAAAAAGAACAAATCCAATGACCAGGTTATTGTTGTTGTAAAAGCATTTTTGAAATGACTTCACTTGCTTGATTTAATTGAAAAAGCCAGAGGTCTTTGCACCTTCCTTATTCACACCATTTCTCCACGTGGTACGTTCTTTGGCGTATCGTTTCAGGATTAGCACAGATACTCTTATGCCATGTCAAATCTGTTCTGACCATTGTTATTGAGGAGGTCAAGAATTTCGCCTTCCAGGAAACTCCTTTTTGTAGGCTCTTTCAACATGGCTATCGGTTTCCCTTTTATTTACATGTCCAAATCAGCTTAAACTTATCTTTTAAATCACATTGAGAATGTCAGTTTTCACATCAAATAACTTTCCGATGTCATCCATCGGACATCTATCACAACGGGGTTTTTCGACTATTGCACGAAGGCAATAATTCTCAAATACTAATAGCTTTCTTGAATCTTCGCTTCTTTGTGTTTAGGTTAGGGATACATATATGGCAATCGGTATGATCAGTTGGTTGTATATTCTTAGTTTTTTGACATCATGTACTTTTTCGTTTTTGGCACTTGCGCCTGTGATGCTTTATCACTCCCCTCATCTCCGGCATACCTTCTTTTTTAATTTTTAAATTTGAACTCTTTAAATTCTAATCCAATTCTTATTAACCAGCGGAATTAAAGAAGAAACAGTTCCACTTGACTGCACTGCTTGAAACTGACTGAAGGAAGACGTGTGTAGAGTAGTTGCCAACGAATTTTGGACGCTGTTAGATACATTTATAAAAGAGCATTCATTTCCATTTTCATCACTCTTTTAGAGACGCTCTATTAATTGTATATCTTGTATTCCAAAACCCGTAACATAACCATAGCCTATCCTTATTCCTGGTGAGATAAGGATGATGGTTGGGCTACCAGCCCCATCCCATGGAATCTTACATGCTACAGAAACGACAGCAAGAAAATGACCACAAAGAAGACTCCAGCTGTTGCATCATGCCTCGTACCTTATCTTAATGCATTGGAGAGTATTAAGCTATGTTCAAAGGTCTAAAAGCCTCACGTTTACAAATCAAGAAGACCTTACAAGACTTTTTCAGATTCACCAAGCAGGAGAGCAATTTCTGCATAATGCAGAAAAATGTAGGTGGTAAAAGCTGTCGACAAATAAATACATTCCTACCGTACCCTCTTTCTGACCTACAAGCTTTCTTAACTGCCATATTCAACCAATAGACGGATTTCTGTGTTTTTGTTTTTGTTTTGATTTTGGGTGCTGCGCACGCATGCGAGGAAAATTGGGTGCAAAACATAATCGGCGCCATTCGTGTTTTTGCTTGAGAACAGTGTGTTGTGGTGCGTTGTACAGTACTGTTATCCTGATTTTTAGTTGTATTTTACATTTACTACGAAGAAAATGCCTTCTTGTTGTGCTGTAGGCTGCACGAATCGAAGTACTAAACAAAAAGATTTTGTTTTTTATCGGATACCAAAGAAATATAGGAAGTTGAGAGAGCAGTGGTTGGGGCAAATTCAAAGGTTAGATTGGAGTGAACAACAGATCGAACATGCAAGAATCTGCAGTGCACACTTCATATCTGGTTAGTATTTTTAATATAATAACTATTTCTTACTGTTTTGTATGTGTTTCCTCAGTATGTTTTGTATGTTATGTAAGATCTAAGGATTGATTTGACATTTTAAAACTTTGTCTGACTCTTTAATTTTTGATGTTATTAGGTAAGAAGTCTGATGATCCTTCCAGCCCAGCTTACATCCCTACGATATTTAAGCACAAACTTTACGATAAGTCAAACAAAGTTCAAAAACGTCAACGTCATGAACGACTTTTATTACGAAGAAAATCAAAGGAAAATGAAAGTGTTGTAGAACCTAATGAACCTGAAGACCAGTCTGTGGAAACGTTCCCTGAGGAACAGATTAATGAAGAAGAGGACAGCAGTAATCTCATAGACCTTGAAAAACAAGGTAAAATATTTTAAACATTCCTTAATTTATATACTTTCGAGTCTGGAATAGACGCTTATTTATTTTTGGAAATTTTTCCACACACCCTGTTTATTTCAGACACACTACTTTGAGCAAAACTTCCACCCACCCCACTTATTCCCACCACCCCTTGTATTCCTAACTTGAGAGTATTATAGGGAAAACCTGAGTTTATCAAGTTAGGGTTTCTTTTTTCAGTTGTGGCACGCTGTAGAAAATAGGTTTTTAAAGGATAATTTTATTAATAATGGATGAAAGATTTATTTCATTTTCACTTGCATAGATGTTCAAAGTTCTCAGTTAAGACAGTAGTTTACATAACATATAGATTTTTGTTCTGTACCAGAAATCGTCTGTTTTTATTCCTCATTTATATGTCTATGTTTTCTTTTAGAATTTTCTGTTGAAGTGTTGAAAGCGAGAAACACCTATTTGGAAGAAGAGGTTAAAAATCTGAGACAAGAACTTGCAGAGACACAACACCTCCTTAAGATGACCCAAAGTGACTCACTAGAGATGACTAATGAGATTAGGAAACTGAACAAGAAACTATGTACAGCAGATAAAGCTGTCTTTCGTTACAGAAATTTTAAAAGTCGTGGACTTATGTTGCAATTTTATACAGGTATTAGCCATGAAATTTTTAAGTGGTTGTTACAGTATGGACCACAAGATACTGTTACAAACATTTCAACAGTCGCAGATCATCTTTTATTAGTGCTGGTTAAATTAAGAATGGGTTTGACAAACAAGGATATTGCGTACCGATTTCAGGTCAGTGAAGCTGTTGTCTCAAGAGTTTTCCGTTCTTGGCTACCAAAGCTTTCAAAATTTATGACAGAAAATCTTATATATTGGCGTGAAAAGAAATCACTAAGAAAGAATCTGCCTGAATGTTTCAAAAAGCTCTTAATTTTTTCAAATATTTTTCTTGATCTTCCTTTTCGAGATTTTTAAAGTAATCAGAATTTTTCGCCCACGTGAGATTAACATGAGTTGCCATTTTGAGAAAAGGTCGGTAGAAGAACAAGAAAAACGTCTCTTGAAATATTTTCTGGACCCTCGTGCTCGATTAGAGTTTGTTATTATTATGCAGATAGTGGTTTTACGTCAGCAGGCTGTGAATAATTAAGCTTTTACGCTGATTGACGATGTAACGAAAACATTTTCTGTTGGGTTGGGAAAAAAACAATCGATAACTTCAGACGGTGTCAAAGTTCATTTATCGAAAAAAAAAAAATCAAAGCCAGGTTTGGAATTCGAGACAAAACAGTGATAGATAAAACAGGAGTAAGATGGTGGCTGAGATCTTGCAAAAATTACATTAAAAAGTGGATGGTTTCAGAATTAAATCACGTAGTAATTAAGGGAAATACAATGATATCCACCATCTTTGTTTATATTTTGCACCCGAAACCGCGTGGAGACTGAAAACGATAATAATAATACGTCATCAGAAACCCGTCTATACAGGCTCTTTCACAATGCTTCAAAGGCCAAGAAATTTGGTAATCTTCACATTGGAATACTGAAATCTCTATACACCCTGAGTACATTATTTTAACATCAATATATAATTTTCCGGTAGCAAATTGTTTAAGATATGAGCCAGACAGTTTACATACATAAATAATGTCATTTTGACCGACTTTAAGGGTTTTTATAAACACTTTTAGATCGCTATTAAAATTTACTTTCATTTTTTGCAAACTGAAAACCAGACCAAAGGAGCCAGAACAAGAAAGTTGGAGGCAAGTGTGTTTTTTAATGTAATACAGAAAACAAAGAGACGATTGAGAAAGGCAGTCAAGTTTTTGTTACAGGCTGAGGTAAGCCTGCCAACTTTTTGTGTGATGAAAGCCCGTCACTTTTGTTGACTGGCGGTCTCAAACAATTGTTAACTATAAAAAAATCTTTTGTTTACAAAGAGGTGACAAAAATTCAATATCAATTTGTTATTGTTTCCAATGTTCCTAACTGAAAGGTATTGTGCAATAACAGAACCGGAATCCACAATGTTGCTTGAACCTTGAAGCTTTGGGTTATGTTTTTGGTTGAACTCGACAAACACGGGGGTTTTCTCTAAAACCCCTGGTCATGTGCTGGTACCTGGCATCATACCCGCACGTCACTGGTTATCGATTAGTCTTTGACATTCAATTGAGCAACTGATATTCAACTGATATTTGATTCATCAGACATAAATCATTCAGCAAAGGCGGCTATCATCGTTTGTTCCATCAAGATGTAATGGAAAGTCAAACCAATAATCGAATGGTAAATTATGCGCATTTTTTTTGCACGCCCTTGTGCACAATCAAATTGTATTCCAGCCACCATTAATGCATGCCAGAAACTAAGTTCCATCTCGAAAGGAAACGAAGAAGCTGGCAAACAATTGAAATCGAAGCTTCAGTCTTCTTTGCAAAGCTGGTGTTACTGAAGCCAACTTAAAAAGACCTTTGGAAAGAAATAATGATAAATATCAGCAACCACGTCAGTGGTATCAGATTTGATGGAAAAAACCCCAAACAAATCGAACCAAATTAGTAAAGCAAGTAGTATTTAGAAGACTATAAAGGTCGTGAATAGTTTAGGTATAATGAGCCAGTTGGAAATGATTCTAATCACCACTTGGGTGTTTGGATTATAATTTACAGTGGCGGGAATGGCAAACCGATGGACTATTGTGGTTAAGATAAGCTTTTCTACTTGTTCTTTCTACTATGTAAACCCGAGTAAAATTGATAGGGCTGGTTTCATTGCTCTTTTTCATTAAAAAATGCAAATCTTTCTGTTTTGTACTAACTTTGTCTGATAGACTTAAAAAAACAATTTTACCACTGTGAAAACCAAGAATCCATAGCCGTTGGCCTCAGGTGACATCAGTCCACTTTACTGTGTCTTAAAAACCGCCTGTGGCTACTGAATCCAAATCGTCACTGCTAGCATAGGTTTGCTCTATTCTGTTTCCAATTTGATCTCATTCAGGTGGTCTCAACACACGAGTAGCATTGACTGTGAACTATATTTACTTATTATAACATAGTTGCTTGTATCGGGAGAACTGCTCTACACGGAAGACAGTTCATATTCAGTTTATATAAGGTTAAAGGATTTATCTATATAAATAGTTCAGCGTGTCGCTTGTCCTTTTACACAATTTGGTTTGTTTATTGGTATTGCAATCTTCTTGCACTGTATCATTTATTTGTTCCTAGTGACACGCGTTGCAAAGTAGACGATCATTATATTCCACCTATTTTCTCTCAATGTGTCAACTCTATTCCATTTATTTTTCATCCATCTTGCAATACTTTGTAGTTATTTCTGTCTCTGGGTCCTTCTAGATTTATTTCTTTCTATCTTGCCTGTCACAATCAGATTTTGAAGCTGATTTTTGCCTAAAAACTTGAGCAGTAAAGTTCATCTGTCATGCTAATATAATTACTAACATTTCTTGCTTCCAACCTACACATTCTTGCACTTCTTTCTTACTGACCTTGTCTGTTCGTAGCATTCATAACATTTTTCCATAAATCAACATTTCTATGGCCTTCTGCCCTATGGTATACAGAAAATTAAGTTCTTCTGATTTTACATATTCAAGTTCAATTGATGGATCCATTTTGGTTTATCTTGGTACCAATATTGGAATTTGTTGTCTACTTCCTTTTAATCATAAATATATCATCGATATATCTCAGAGCTGGAAAATCTTTTTTACAAATAAAGATTGCCTTGTCTCAGAAACAAGAAAGCTTTGATCAGCAACTAAATAGTTATCTTTTTGAAGTCTTCCAAAATAACTTGGGATAGGTATAACTCCCAATTATAAATAGTCTTTTGCATGGACATTGCCATTTTTGTGTTTTAAAGCAGGCTCGAAGAATTTGACAAGTTCTATTGGGCTGACACTAAAGTCAGGAAAGAGCAAAAAGTACTTGAAATTTCTCTTTGTACTATGTAATGATGTACATGAATGTAACTCCTGGTTTTGAAAAGAATATCACAAAAGACATGGCTATTGTATGCTATATACATCAAATATATTGTAAATTATATCTTTTACCCTGATCACATCAGATCTTATGACAACACTTTTTCTGCCCATCGGAGAGCTGCATCATTTGCTATTTTTAGATCAGCCTCCGAACAAGTGGACTCTTGTCTGAAGCTACATAAGATGTGGTTTACTGTTTGAATTAAGACACCGAAGAGACTTTCAGTGCCAGTTGTGTAACCCTGCCTCTGGAGGTTGTCCCTTGTCCTACCAACGTTTGTTTTGCCTCTATTCACGGTGACCCATTTCCTTCTGGCAAGGGAGAATCCTCAAGGCAGGTCTTCACTAAAGGAAGAGAAAGCACCATTAGTTATCTGGCAGTCTTTTTCTCGTGCTATTTCTGGAGACTTAACTTTGATACGTTTGACTTTTTTTTGTTCTTTCATGGTCATGAAGCTCTTCTTTGATTTTAGACTCCTTCCTATTTTGCAATGGTTATAAAACAGATCCCTGGTATCATTTGCTTGTTTAGTCTTTTCTTTTTGTGCTATAGCGTCTCGACGTATGACAGGTGGTGCTTTGGCGGCTAGTTTATACAAGGTTTTTGCACCTGCTTTCCACTTTCTGTTTACTTTTTTACTAAGAAGATTATTTCTGGTAGCCATCTTTCTGGAGGCTATTGGAGTCCCCCTCGAAAGTCAGTGTTCTTTCAAGAGTGATACTAAGGTAGACTGAATGGAGATGATTTTGAAGTTCTTTGTTTTCCTATTTAATTTTGAACTTTCTGTTTGCGTGGTGTTCCGTTCAAATTTCGTTCAAATCAAACGATTATACCTGGGCTTTCATGAGGTTTGCTTTGAGATACCCTTTTTTTTATAGTAATCTGAGAGAATAGATGATAATGTCCTTGTTATTCTTTCGTTGATGGTTTTAAGGCACCGTGCCTATGATATAATGCATAGATAATCAACTTGTATAAACCTCAAGATGCCCTGTACCTCTGATAGGTCGCTTCTATAGATCAAATAATAATGGGAGTAGTAGATAAAGCTGTGGGAGACCATTTGTCTGTATTCTTCACCTACCTTCCTAGGTTCCATGTAGAAAAATATTTTTACTAAGAGTGAACCATATTGTCATATTGGAGACCTTAAATAGGAGAGCTCTTTGGTTTACTGTGTCGTAGGCAGCTGTGAGGTCAAAAAACACAGCACTCAAAATTTACTTGTTCTCAAAACTGTCATTTTATAAATTGAGTTAGGTTCAAGATATGGCTACAGGATGATTGCCCAATTCGAAAGCTTGGTTGATTTGGTCTTAGTTGTTCTTCAATAATGTGGAATAGCCGGGACATTATCACGCGTTTATATAGGCTGTCGATGACGCAAAGTGGGAATATTGGTCAGTATTGGTCAATTTTGGTCAGAAAGCTTGGATCATTACCAAGCTTGAGAAGAACCATAACTCTGGCTCTTCTCTATATCCTTGGAATTTGATAAGGTGATTTAAATTTGTAGAAGGGTATAAGAAGCCAAGAACTAGTTTTGTTTCCAATATGCAGAAATATTTCTACCACAATGCCATCGAGACCAAAAACTCTCCCTCATTCCATATGTTTCATAGCTGTCTGTAATTCATTGATGGTGTGCGGTTCAAATACAGCATCACTTTGTGACATGAAGCGTTGCAACTCTTGCTTCATTCTCTTTAGGTATCCTCTCTCTCTGGATTGGTTGTTAGTCTTCCCATTGATAAGAAGTTGATTGGCTACTTTGTTGGAAGTTACTTTTTCTATAGTTGTTGGGTCCTGGTATTCTCAGCTGACCTTGATGGTGCTCCATTCTTTCTTACTCTTGTATGTCATATCGATGTTTGTGATGACTTTTTGCCAACGTTCACATCTTTCCTGGCATAGTGAGAATAACTGATTCTCTCTAAGATCCATGTTTTTTCAGTGAAGGGATCGTCTTTGTAGGCCTGTCAGTACGTTTGGTTCTTTGCTTTGATCTGAGAGACCAGTGATGTATGAGTCTCTGCAACCTCTGGAAACGTTTTGCTTCGGTAGGAAACTTTTATCGTATCGTCTATATCTATCAAGCTACAGAGATTTTATCTATGTGCAGTATCTTCATTAGGTGAGATGTATGTGACGATAATCTGAAATCGTTTTACCCTTGTTTTCTAAATTCTCTAAACCCTATTGTAGGGAATGACAGATCAAGATTGCACTTGGAGATGATGAGCAATGCCAAGAAAGGTCTCTAAGAATAGAGGGACATTTTATGGGTCGATTCGGAGAAGACTTGACTCCACTCACTAAGAACAATATCATTTAACAGAGAAAAAGGCAGGACAAAAAGGTGCATACTTGATATAAGTATAACGTGTACTTATAGAGTACAATTGTTATGATTAATAAAAGTATGTAATAACAATACCAAAAATAGGTATAGCATAATGGATGAATAGCCTGACCGCATCTTGAGACCTTACATTTTTACAAAGCTAGACACAAATATGGTTATGTTAATCTTCCTTCTTAAGTTACAATCCTCTTATGAAGATATCCACGGAGATAAAACTATATACAAAATAGGCTACGGTCACAAATAAGTAATCTAAAAACAAAGACTCTAAACTGGTGGTCTAAACAATTGAAGCTTCGAAGAGTGATCTATGGTATTGTAGTTTATTTGAGACAAGGATCAGAACGTTGTGAAAACTTTCTTTTGAAAGCCTTGTCCCTACTGAAGACACAAACATGAAATTTAATGTCACTGGTACCACCATAAAAACAATATTTTGACTTTAGCATCGTCACCATTCAACACAGTTTACTGATACAAGCGCTTTGATAGATTATGCGTTTTAAGTGGGGAAAACAGAAAGGACTTTATATGGACGGGCAATGGAGCAGAGCAGGGGAGAATATAGAGGATGCTGTATTTTTCCATACCTCTAATTACCCCCTGTTTGATAAATAATAATAATATTTCCAAAGCGCTATTAAGTGATGAACTCCCAGAATCTACTCGACCTAAAATCAGTCACTTTCCATAAACATGCTCAGACAGAACACAGACCTATTGATAGCATAGCTTAAGATTGACGTCTTTCTGTTCAAGAAAATATTAAAAATTTCCAAAGCCCATTAAAAATTTACAAGAGCTCTAATTTTTTGAGCTGTTAAAGGGATTACTTTTTCGATAGTTGTTGTTTGTAAAAATAGACCTTTTTGTAAGCAGATATATATTCTCTGCAGATGGCTTTGGAAGAAAGTCGATATTTAAAAGAAAGATAATTTCATGGTTTTCTGCATCTTGCATTGCCAGTACATTAGATATCAAAGTGTGTTTCTTTCGTTTAATTTTTATAATTTGTTTTGACGAACACTTTCTCTCCGGTGGAGGAATAGAAAACCTCTGGAACATTCTCATTGATGTTAATGCTGAATCTTCTTGTGTGATCATATGATTTAGAAAACATGACATTCTAGTATGCCAGCTTGATTCACAGTAAACAGTAAAGCAATTTCCATTCTCAGCAGATCAAACATTCTAGAAAAGCTAATGTAATGTAACATAAGATAGTAATATGAGATAGCCTAAATATATTTTAAAAAGAGTTTCTTTATGAAGTACTCTTAAAGAAAATAAAAGCGAAAGGACTGTTACAATCCCCTCATTCGTGAGTCAAAACCGGGTGAGTTTCTTCCGTGCCATGACGAGAATTTTCAAAAGTTTACATTGGGATTGTTTTTTATTAGTTTTCTTAAACATAATTACTGTATTATAACAGTAAGACATTGGGATTGTTTTTTATTAGTTTTCTTAAACATAATTACTGTATTATAACAGTAAGACAGAAAGCTACCACCAAAAGTGAAGGGGAAAATATATAAGACGGTAGTGCGGCCAGCTTTACGGTATGGGCTTGAGTCAGTAACGGTAACAAAGAAACATGAAGCAAAGTTCGAGGTGGAAGAATTGAGAATGCTGGGTGGGCACTTGGAGTCACATGCCTGGATAAAATCAGAAATGAATACATCAGAGGTACAGCATATGTTAGGAGATTGAGCGAGAAGCAAAGGGAGGCAAAACTCATTTGGTATGGGCATGTGATCAGAAGGGAAGAGAACCAAATCAGGGGGAGAATGATAGACAAGGATCTGCCAGTGAGGAGGCAGAGAGGAAGACCAAAGAGACGCTACATGGATGTAATAAAAGAGGACATCGGGAGGA